>JABFDZ020000066.1:10058604-10069569 GCA_019775955.2 Pollimyrus isidori | reverse complement strand
TAGAATGATACAGGACGTGTGTATGGATGAAGCAAGCATGCGACAGTGATGCCTAGAATGATACAGGACGTGTGTATGGATGAAGCAAGCATGCGACAGTGATGCCTAGAATGATACAGGACGTGTGTATTTATGGATGAACCAAGCATGCGACAGTGATGCCTAGAATGATACAGGATGTGTGTATGGATGAAGCAAGCATGCGACAGCAATGCCTTGTGTGTGTCACTCTTGCAATTTTAAAAAAGTTAAGGGGAAGACTAAAGAAAAAACAACTTCACCTAAAAGTATACTTAGATAATGTGTCCCTAATGCTTAAAGTGCTAAGACAGAAAATTGTGTATTTCTAAATATAGGGATATCCTAGAAGAATAGATGTCTTAGACTGCCAAAGTCGACCAGGAAATTCATCCTTTAGTGGTTTGCTGAAGCAATGCAGGAAGCATCCCAGTATGACTGGGGTGGGGGGGAGGCAGATGACAACCCCATTCTTTCACTTTACCTGTGTCAAATGACCAATGATGTAACAATGGTTCCTGCTTTTTTTTTTTTTTACCTGGGTTCCGGAATACATTTTTTCACCATGATTTCCAAGCCTTTGTACGTGTTCCTAAAACTTGACACTCATTATTTTTCTCTGTCTATTCCTTCATGACAAACCTAAAATGGCTGCTTCATTTTCATTCCTCTCCACCATTTTGCTAAACCCAAATACAGCACTATAGTGAAATAAAGTACCTAATCCTGTCTCCCATTACAACACCATATGGTTCTGTTCACTGTCCGGACTGGAGAGGACGAACACAGTTTTAAATCTTGGGCTCATCATACCCACAGGACTTGGGGCACAAGTCCCTCCAACATGTTCCATGACTTTGCAGATTATCTCTGTGCTGTGTGTGTTACCTCCCATAGTCCTAAACAGGCAGCTAGGTAAATAAGATACTCACAGCATGCGTGTATATGGATGGGCCCTGTGATTGGCTGGCATTTCATCCAGGGAGTTCTGCTGCCTGGGATAGGCTGCAGCCCTCCCCGGAGGATGAGTGGTTGAAATGTTGACAGAAAATTGAAAGCCCTACAGTAATTAAGTCAACATTGAGGCCTTTTACCCACAATATAAAAACTGAATATGCAATATGCAAATTAGAAAAAGAATCCACATAAATAGATTGGAATACACAATGTTTACAGTAAAAAAGGTTTGATATTACTAGTGACACTGATCAGGATAATTGGTTTAAAGATGGATGGATGGTCAGATGTATTGGTTTAAAGATGGATAGACAGATGTATAGCTAGATGGATGAATGGACAAATGGATGAAAAGAGATCTGCTGTAATATAAAATTAGAACTTTATTGATCCCCATGGAAAATGACTGCATCTCTATGTCACTTTGATTTCAGTGCTGCTGAAAACCAAACCTGGTTCTGTGAGATGTGCTATCAAAGCAGCTCAAATCAATATAACAAAAGGACTTGTTCAAACCTAAACTGACAAACAATTCAAATTCAAAAGAGTCACAAACATGCTGGCATGTGAAATGTCGTAAAAGGCAGCAGAGAAGTAATTGCTTGCTTATTATGACAATTACCATAATCCCACTATGTCAAAGAAAACATTAACACAAATTTCACTCCGTGAAACCTTTAAGTTCCCACCCACCTCCCCCCAAAAAAGAAATAAAAAATGGTGGAGGGGTCCACCTCATTGTCACAACAAATGGTCGCATCCAGAAGCGCCAGAAACAAGGCCATTCATCACAGCCGCTCAGCACATGGCCAGGAAATAGAGAAGGAACCGGGTTTGCTGCTGTGCGGACAAAACCTTACAAAAGGAGAGCGAACTCGCAAGGACCACCTGGTGATGTGGTGATGCCATCCTACCTGATCGCTCTCCCTCACCACTCAGCATTTCAGCAGACCAGACAATGAAGTGTACTTTTAAAAAATATACATTACATCATTAAAACAGTATACAGTCAACCAAAAAACACTCCTGCTTCTGTAGTAGTGCAACTGAAATGCTTGCATGGTGCCTTAGTGGGCTGCAGTTGCCTTACATCGCATTTATGTGACGTTACCGCATTCGTCCCGTTTCCTCCTGAAGTCCAATGACATGCAATTAAGCTAACTGAGATCTCTATATCGCCCACTGTGCGTGTATATTTCCTGCAATGGACTAGCAGTCCGTCCAAGGACTTCCCCAGGATCATGCTGCCTGGAATATGCTCCAGGCTCCATCTCCATCCACGATAAGCAGTTGGAATATGGATATATCATTGAATATAATGGCTACAATACACTGATCCTAAAAGTGCTTTCCTGCTGTTATACAATGTGTCCAATGTGCTTTGCTTTCCTACTAGATAAGATTCATGCCTCATCATTACTACCGTTAAGACATCATGGTATATATCTGACACTATAATTATGTTCCTTTATGACTACATTAGAGCCGCAGTGTTATCCAGTATTTCAGAAAATCCCATATCTTTATGATTCTGCCAACAGCTCTCCTAATTAGGAAACCCAGTGTTCCACCAGATTCTGCCGTATTCCTGTTGCGTTGCTTGGGGCTAACAGAATTGGCAACCCTTGCCCCAATCAGAGATCCTAAATCAAAAATAGACATTGCTGAATACTAGATAGGGGTCCATGATTAACACAGTGTCACCAGTTCTGTTAATATGTGAATACAGGCTGTGAGGGACCACCAATCATGTCGCCCCCCCCCGAAGGGTCAGTAACATGCCGCTGGGCAGAAACAGCTCCAACCCAATCGATGAGACCAATTAAACATGTGAAAATCGCCAACGAGGCAGGGCTGTAGGCTTGTCCATCTCCCCCAGCTGCTCCCTGGGCAGAAGAGAGAGCTCATCCTTTAAATGCTGGCCTCAGTGTACGGGGAAACTCAGGAAAAGGACTTGTGCTGATGAAGTTGGTTCCCTAGACTTAAGAAAAGGTGACTGGAAAGGAGATGGTTTGGAACTGGCCCCTTCTCTGCGTGATGCCGTGCCAACCCCAGGCTGGCTGCCATGACAACCTGACTCAGCAATTCTTTCAGTTTCCCCTGAATGTCACACCGGCCTCTACCAGACTCACCCCAAAACACATCCCACCCCCTTACTTTGTGATCCCATACCTTCTCACACCTTGTAATTAAACTACACAATAAACCCATCTAGAGTTCCCCCTGACACCTGTCTATATCCTCCTTAGTCTCTATCCCGCACCCCAGGGCATGTGTATGTCCCTGAACCCACATCCAGGACACTGAAGGACATCATTTTACAAGGTTCTTCCTGCTCTATTTCCCAGGCTGCCTGGTAGCTAAAACAGCAATGATGTGTTCACCTTGAATTTGGTAATGGTTTTTACTGTCCTTCTCTTTTACCAGCAGGCAATTGTGAAGTATGGGTAGAAATGGACGAATACCGTATCCTGGAAGTTGATGTTAATGCTTTTACTCAATGCATAACGAAGTTAAATGAACTACAGGTAAAGGACTGGACATGATTCTACTGAATTACAGTACTTTTTCTGCAATGTCACAAAGTTTCCATGAATATTCTATCTTTATTGGTATTCACAATCTGTTTCAAGATAATGCATATTTAAACGTGCGTTAAGTGTCATGCGATTTTAAAATAGATATTTATAATAACGAAACAAACTGTGTTCTTAATGCGTTGATGGGCTTTAAATGTCATTTAAAGACGACTGACTTTGAAACTGGTAAATTTATTCCTGTATAATTACATAGAAATCTTTAGCAGCATGCAAAAAGAGATAACCGTTAACCTAGTGTTACACAAATAAAGAAATCGACCACTTTGGGAATAATGCAATTTCAAAACTCTGTGGCACTATGTTTGAATGAGGATAGCATGCTTCTTGCTCTCCAGTTTAAACTTCTTCCTACATTCTAATGTTGTTTTTCATAAATATAGGTAGAATAAGTCACATAAATGTGTAAGAAATTAGCCATATCTTTATTACATGTGCAATTAAACATTCATAACTAAAGAACCAAAAGAACTCCTATGTTATAGTTCATTCGGCACTATATGTTTTAAAAATGCATGAACTCTTGCCACGTGGGATAAATCTATATGCGGTATATGTAAACCATTAAATAAGTATGCCTGACACTTGCCCTATTTCTGACAGAACTGTCACATTCTGCACTTGATTGACAGCATAAATTAGAATGCGGTATCATGCACTATAGCAGCTAAGGAAAAAAAAATACTGAAATATACAGCGACAATTTCAAAACATTTTTTTTACAACTGAAATGAAGAAATTTCTCTTATAATGTGAGAGATGTGCTATTGTGAAATCATGCAATAAAAATAACAGGACTTATGTAAAAAACAAGCTTGGGGCAGATATTCAGCATTAAAGCTTTTTTATGTCCAAAACCAAAACCTTCACCAGCATGTTTCTTGTAACCTTCAAGTTCTTCACACCACGTTTGCAGGAGAGAGTCCCAATGACCGCATGCTAAGCAGCTCATACCAGACCTCCCTTACTGAAGCCTTGGACTCCAGCATGTTCAGGTGGAGTGCCAGATGTTCCTAAGCTGGTGGGGGATACAGTCCCTCTTGTGCCGTGTTTCCTAACCCGGTCACCAGGGACCCCCGGACAGTCCACATTTTCGCTCCCTGCCAGACAGTCCACATTTTCGCTCCCTGCCAGACAGTCCACATTTCTGCAAAAACGTGGACTCTCTGGAGGTCCCCGACGACCAGGTTTGGGGAGACGTCGCTGTAGTGTATCGTGGGCCTGCCTGAGGCCTCTGCACATACTCCACACTTCCCAGAACAGCTCCTACGGGAACCCACTAGGGGTTCTCCCTATAAGATGGCTCAATCACCTCTGAATCTGAAGGAGCAGCAGCTCTATTTCAAAGTCGCTCAAGATTTCTGAATTCCTCACTGTATTGATGGGCACGAGCCTAGCAACCCTGGTGCATGCATGACCTCGTTCTTTCTAAGGCCCAGTACTCATAGCTCATAATCATAGGTCAGGACCGGGACACAGACGGACCGGTTAACTTCTTCAGCATGTACCTCACTCCCCTGAAAACTGCAACCACCGAATCGATCTGCATGTTAATCTCACATAAACTTGTTCACTCGTATTTGTAGCAACAAAATAGATTTTTGAAAAGTAGTTGGGAGTGTATCGCTCCACCTCGGAAAATAAGATGTTATAGGCCGGTCTATGACTACAAAACAACATCAAAAATCATGTTACAATTCGAAATAGTTGCATTCAGCTCTAAGTGGGTACAAAATACATGCATTTTCCACTGTACAAACCATCTGAGTATGTAGAAAAAAAAGCTGCTCATAAGATTCCCATGAAAAAAGAAACAATGGGTGTATAGTTTATGACATTCTAAAGCAGGGGCAAATTTACTGTACTTAATGACTAAGCATTAAATTAATGTTGAGTGTTCGTTTTACACGACATAGATTGTTGTTATATTGATATATTTAGCGTGTTCTATTACAAAGTAACCTTTAAATGTTTTCAGTTTTATTACCTTCCCCATTGCCAATGACGCATTGCATACTGCAGTATTATATACTGTTATCATCTAACCATACTATTTACTAGCCTCTTCAGCAAAGTGTTGAAAGTACACAATGATCTGGGATATTAAAACTGATCTATTCTACCAATATCTACCACTAACATCAGAATCACCAGAATTGAAACAGTAACCACTCTTTGCCATGTTGTGCGTCTATAAATCAAAGCACACAATGGGTTCTATATTTGCCTCTAGCATTCATGTGGAGCACTCAGTCTCCACACCACAAGTGGATCTTGAGGGTCACAGCTCAATTTTTGAATATCCCTCAATGGACTGCCTGTTCCATATAAATGACCAATATGGATCTCCTGAGAAATTGGTAGTGAAAAAGGCCTGCTGGGGCAGAGGTATACAGCTGTCCGTTCATCTTAATAAAATGCGTACTATATTCATTCTACATTACTGCAACTCCACGCATGATTATGTTTTTGCTCATAAGAATTTTCTGTGCTCCAGATATTTTTCTGATATCAACAGTGTTTCCTGTGGATCAAGATGTTAGGTGTGTGGGCAATGTGACCGGGGGTGTGGGTGAGGGGCAGTACTATTGAAAAAAATGCAGTTACAGTGCTCAGCATAAATGAGTACACTCCACAACATTTGTCAGAAAACCTTTAGTTTCCTTTCAGAATCAACATTTTCTATGAGATACTATACTACAAAATACTCCCACAAATGTGGGCCATTAATTGCAAAGATTTAATTTTCACACACAAAAAAGTGATTTTTCTAACAAATTTATTCAAGCCCATGTTACAAAAATGAGTACACCCCAATTATAGTCTTAGGAGAAAAGCCACACTTAAGACTACAAAATTCTAATTAACAGACATTCAACCACAGGCAAGTCTAATGATTCATTTAAGAGGTGTCCAGCAGACAGGTGACTATAAAAGGGCATTACTTTACAAAGAAAAACCCTTCCCATTTCATGCTGTCAGCAATGGCTCCACATGGAAGAGAAATGTCACAAAATCTGAAAAAGGAAATCATTTCTTTACACAAAAAGGTGAGCGCTACAAGAAGATCAGCAAAATTTTACATGTCAGTCAAAATACTGTAGCAAAAGTGATCCAAAAGTTTAACAAAAATGGAAGTGCAACCATGTCTTACAGAGATGTCCAGGCCGTCCATGGAAGTTAACATCTCCACAGGAGCGCCTGCTGATGAGAAGGGTTGAAGAAAATCGCCATGCAAGTTCACTGTAGTTAGCTAAAGCAGTAGAAAGTCAAACTGGAGTGACCGTTTCCCGTGACACCATACGGCGCACACTGCAGAGGAATGGCATGCATGGGTATCGTCCATGAAGGAAGCCCATGCACAAAACAGGAATTTGCTAGGGCCCATGCTGAAAAAAGATGAAGAATACTGGGACTCTATACTTTGGAGTGACGAGACAAAGATCACTGTTTTTGGAACTAATGGTTTCAAAACTGTATGGTGTCGTAAATGTGAGGATTTCAAAGAAAAATGCATGGTGCCTACAGTGAAACATGGTGGTGGCAGTGTCCTTATGTGGTACTGCATGAGTGTTGTTGTTGGGGAGCTGCATTTCATTTATGGTATCATGAACTCCACAATGTACTGCTCTACACTGAAGATGCTGCCATCACTCCATGCACCCTGGTCATCGTTCACTTTTCCAACACGACAATGATCCAGAACACACATCTAAAGCTACTGTTGCGTTTCTGAAGAACAGGGTGAAGGTGATTGAATGGCCAAGTATTTCTCCTGATTTGAACCCCATCGATCACCTGTGGGGAATTCTGAAGCGACAAGTTGAGCATCACTCTCCATCCAGCATCCAGGCTCTAAAAGAGGTTATTCTTGAAGAATGGAAAAAGATAGATATTGCAATATGTCGCCAACTTGTTCATTCCATGCCTAGAAGACTTAGTGCTGTCCTTAAAAATCAGGGTCGTCATACAAAATACTAGATGTAGTTTTTGTTGCGGAGTGTATTCATTTTTGCTTCAACCAATGTGAGTAAAACTGAACATTTTGTAATCTAAGTTATATTATTAACCTTAATTTCATGTTATGGAGTTAAACAAGTGTTCAATAAAACTCAGCCTTGTGAAAACTTTGGAAATTGTTCTTTTGTTCATTGAGTTACTGATCAAATTCGTACTTTTAAAGGGGGTGTACTTATTTATGCTGAGCAATGTATATATTGTATAATACATGTGTATTGTAGGATCACACATGCACATATTCCAGGTGCCCTGAGACAAGGCTGAGCCTGGTAGAAGAGGCATCAAAGGGGGGTTACACGCATATACACACACACACACCTATAATAAGGGAGGCCAGCACTCCAACTTTTATTCCCAAAGATTTAAGAACCTACAGACAAGCAGAGTGGACCTCAAGGATATTCAATTCAATTCAAGTCAATTCAAAGAACTTTATTTATCCCCGAGGGGCAATTAAGAAGGCATAGAGGAGCAACACACACAATAGACATGCACATCACCCCACTAGCCCGCCGGTCGACCACACGAGCAGCGACCCGGACATATAGTATAGAAACATGGTTACATGAGGAAAAGTAAACAAGAACAAACAAGAAATCATATCTGTAAAAATGTAATTGCAAAGCATTGCGTAAACATTCATTTTCAAAATTTTTAATGCTGGCAATCTAGTTACAAAAATAATTCCTGGAGTGCATTGAGCTGAAGAGAATCAGCCCCCCCAACAGAATTACTGGCTTCAGTCTGGCCCCCCAGTTGAAATGGTCTAGAATTGCCACTGCCTCCACCAAACTTTACAGTTGGCACAATGTAGTCAGGCAGGTAACATTCTGGTACCTGCCAGGCTTGTCCATCAGACTGTCAGACAGTGAAGCGTGATTTGTCACTCCATACATATTTACTACTCCAGAGCTCAGTGACAGCATGCTTTACACCACTAAATGTTTCTGCTTTGCAATAATACTACTTACAGTTAACCGTGGCATATTGAGCAGGGAAGAAATTTCACAAACGGACTTATTGCAAGGTTGGAATCCTGTGACAATACTGTGCTTTAATTCGCTGAGCTCTTCAGAATGGCCCATTCTTTCACAAGTGTTTGTAATCCCGATTGCATGGCTAGGTACTCAATTTTATTAACTTGTGGCAATGGGTCTGAATGGAACATCTGAACTCAGTGATAGAGAGGTATGTCCCAATAGTTTTGTCAAAAAGTTTTAGATCCTTTAAGAGCAGCCAGCACATATGTTTCTGTCCATCTGGTCAATTTCTAAGGGAGCTTATCTAGGGTAGACCCACTGGGTGTACTGTAGGTTTATAAAAGCATATCAGCAGTTTATGGCACACCTACAGAGAAGATTTTATTTCTCACTGTGTAATCTGTATACAGTTTATACTGTATATGTATACTATAGAGTATATAATTATACTTTTTGCCAGAAAAAGCACTTCTCTCTATGTTGTAGCAGCTATAACTACATGTGAAAAATTAACAATCTACAATCTACATACTTGGCATGCTGTAACTGCTACCCTCAAGAGGAAAAACAGTGGAAAGATGAGATGAGTCTACGATAACAAACTTTTGCTTTCTTTGATCAGTATCCCTTTCCCATAGGCAGTCTGTGTTTTTGTTAGTTTAAAAAAGGGAATATCCGCTGGCTCAGGACTCAGGGCCCACTGGTAGCAACTGAATGCCTACTTCCCTCAGGCTATACTCATTGTAAACAAGTCACCCACTCCTAACTGCCAGACTCACTCTGTGATGAATGGCTACTGATCCACATGGCACTCAAACCATCTCCTGCGTAGATTTTAATTAGACATACATTATTTACTTTTACACTATTAGGTCCTACGTGGTCTATTCTGTATTTACCTTGGATTTTTTAAAAGGGCGTTTACAATTTCCCAAGTTAATATAATTGCATTCAGTTATCAGATGTGTGCACACCCCACAGTTATACAAATAAGTGATGAATTGTGTTACAGAATAATTTGTACTAAAGGCTGTGTTTAGTTTCAGTGATTTTCTTATTAAATGTTAATCAGATCAATTCCTTCAAATGCTTAGTTAACACACTACTGCCCTCCACAGAGAGGAAATGTATTCTACCATCTCTCTTTCATGTTACATCTCGTTTTTCATCATTGACCAACTTGCTGCACATATTTGTCCTGGTAACTATGTCTGCTGCAGCAGACATAAATTAGATGCCACACTATTGCAATTACAGCATGGTTTGTCACACTGCCCAATAACAGTGTAAATCTTACAAGAACAACCCAAGTCGTACGTATAAATACAAAAGTAAAAACTGAGAATTGAGTGTTTCAAATTATCTCATGGTCTGATATGTGTCTATGCTACTTCAAAGTATGTTAATATTCATTTTTGACATTTTTATTCGATCAAGAAGGTATTATCAAGAATAAATTTAGATAATAGAGTTGCAGCAAATAAAATGGTTATAGCTGAGTATAAGAGAGTATAAAACTTTTAAAGATATTTTTTTCATACTCTAGCGGGGGGCAGTATGGAAACTGGTCATTATTCAAGACCATTATAATTCACACCTGTACATGCATTCGGTGTATTTATTCTGGTTTTATTTTATTCTTGCAGTACCGGAGAATTGCATAAAATTATGCCTCGTTTGATAACAGTCACATTTGCATAATAAGCTTTGATGAGAATGGCCACCCTTGGGTTTAAACTTCCTTGGCTCAACCTTCAACCTTGGTTAATTCAAATCCAATATGCACTGTGATCATTGAACAGTCTGGATGCTAGCACACAAAAGACTCTCACCAATTCAATAGTGCCACTTGTCAATTGATTCTTTGTAGTCTCTCAGAATTGAAGCATGACACTTGAGGGGCTGAGGTAATTTATTATTCCCATGGCAGTGATTGACTATTCCCACCTTACTCCCTCTTACCTGTCATTGTAAGAGTAGGGAAACATGCAGTGGCCTCCACTTGTGTCATGTTTCCCAAAATGGTAGGCAACACACGTCTGTCCATTGTAAGGGTAATATGCATAAAACTCTATATACAAAAACAAGACATTATTAACCACTTTGAATTCAAGGTCAGCTACAAAAATATCATAAGAAGGTAATGCACATTCTTCTGATGGGTTAAAAAATGATACTAGATGAGCTAAAAGGAATGTCGAAAGGAAGATTGCATTGGAGGCTAAGGATGATTGTTAAAAGTTTCTTCCAGTATTTTAACTCTAAAAGAGCTTTAAAAGCGGAAATTACTAATCTGCAGGATAGTAAGGGTCTTACAATTGAAAGTGACATTGATATAGTAAATGAGTTCAATGACAGTTTTGCACGGGTATTCACTGTTGAGGACACTAGTA
>JABFDZ020000066.1:10012346-10031002 GCA_019775955.2 Pollimyrus isidori | reverse complement strand
TTAGCCTTATATCAGGTCTCGGTCCTCTCTTATCAGGCCTGACAGAGATTTAGCCTCATAACAGGTCCCGGTCCTCTCTTATCAGGCCTGACAGAGAATTAGCCTTATAACAGGTCCTGGTCCTCTCTTATCAGACCTGACAGAGAATTAGCCTTATAACAGGTCTCGGTCCTCTCTTATCAGGCCTGACAGAGAATTAGCCTCATAACAGGTCCCGGTCCTCTCTTATCCTCTCTTATCAGGCCTGACAAAGATTTAGCCTCATAACAGGTCTCAGTCCTCTCTTATCAGGCCTGACAGAGAATTATCCTTATATCAGGTCTCGGTCCTCTCTTATCAGGCCTGACAGAGGTTTAGCCTTATATCAGGTCTCAGTCCTCTCTTATCAGGCCTGACAGAGAATTAGCCTTATATCAGGTCTCAGTCCTCTCTTATCAGGCCTGACAGAGAATTAGCCTTATAACAGGTCCCGGTCCTCTCTTATCAGGCCTGACAGAGATTTAGCCTCATAACAGGTCCCTGTCCTCTCTTATCCTCTCTTATCAGGCCTGACAGAGAATTAGCCTTATATCAGGTCCCGGTCCTCTCTTATCAGGCCTGACAGAGAACATAAGAAAGCCTCTGTCACCTGTATTGGGCCAAAAGTTCCTTTTTTCCCTCTCCCTGTGTGTAACGCATGAGTTTTAAAAATTCTTTGAATTAAATTATTACATCATGAAACAGTAAACATTAACAATACCGATTCCCGATCTTGATGCACCCCTGCAATGGGGTTAAGCACTGGTTGAGTAACACCTGCAAACATTTGGAACAACCCGAGCCCAGATGGCAAAAGCAGTGCCCGAAGCAGCTGGTCGCCGCTGCACATCACTGGCTGAGTCAGCAGTGCGTTCTCCTCGTCAGTCCCAATTCTGCAGCTAGGCGTACAACTGGCCCTGCACTCCCTCCGGTTCCTACCTTTTGTTTCATATTTCCCATTGCTGACTTAGATGCTTGATAATGTCTTTTCTTAAAAGTAAATCAACCAATAATAATTCCATATGGCCATAGAGTTTAGTAAAAATATTTTTTCATATTTTTTTTTCCATTAATAGAATGTTTAAAAAGAATAACAGCTACGAGATTTTCAATGATATTTTGGGAATGATGTGAACTTTCTAAAGGTTAAATTGAATTAAATTGGAGATGATTACAACATATGCCAAATACTGTTTATGGCTATTGTAAAATAAAATTGGTCAAATTAGGAATATACCTTTCCTATTTAAACAATATAACCCAAGGCAAGGGATGGCAGTTTATAACACATGTTTCAATGCAAATCTATGGAAAAATTTATATTAAGTGATGGCTCGATATCAGTAAGGGGGGGATTTCCTCCACCATCTGTCAGTCTGTTACTGTAAAAAATTCCAGATACAGTTGGTATATCGTTTTGATTTATTTCTTAAAATATTTAAAGAAAGGTTAAAAAGTTTAATTTTGTTACAACATTTTGGTAACTATGTTTGTAACTTTGTTTTTAATTGCAGGATTTTATGACCATTACTCACTAACTGCATCATCAGAAAACTAATTTGTTATTGGTATAACATTATTAGTAGCGATACTTATATACTCCGATCAGCCATAACATTAAATCCAGACAGGTGAAGTGAATGATATCCTTATTAGCTTGTTACAATGGCACTTGATGGGCAACATTATATATTAGGCAAGTAAAGAGTCAGTTCTTGAAGTTGATGTGATGCGTTAGACCACTGGGTCAGAGCGTCTTTGAATAAGCGGGTTTTGTGGGGTGTTGTCGGAATGCAGTCATCAGCACCTTCCAAAAGTGGCCCAAAGAAGGGCAACCAATAAACCAGCAATCGAGTCTCTAAGGCTTACTGATGAGGTTGGGGAGCAAAGGCTAGCCCATCCAATCCAGACCCACAGTAGAGCTACTGTAGCACAAATTGTTTGAAAAGTTAATGCTGTCTATGACAGAAAGGCATTAGATGGCACAGTACATTGCTGCATACCCGCAGAGCCATCAGAGTGCCCATTCTGAATACTGTCTATCGCTACAGGCACCTACGATGGACACATGTCAGAACTGGACCATGGAGTCTTTGCAAGAAGGCGGCCTGGTCTGATGAGTCACTTTTTCTGCTACATCATTTGGACACCTGGGTGCATGTACAATGTTTACCTGGGAAAGAGATGGTGCCAAGATGCACTACAGGAATAAGGCAAGCCGATGGAGGCATTGTGATGTTCTGGCTAATGTTTTGCAGGAAAACCTTTGATCCTAGTCTTCATATGGATGTTACTTTCATACATAGGACAATATGCCCTGCCACACTGTAGGAATTGTTCAGGAATGGTTTGAAGAACATGAAAAAGACTTCAAGGTGTTGACTTGGCCTTCAAATTCCTCAGAACGCAATCCGTTCGAGCATTTGTGGAATGTGCTGGTGAAAGAAATCAGATCCATGGAGGTGGCCACCTTGCATCTTGCAGGACTTAAAGGATCTGCTGTTAATATCCTGGTGGCAGATACCAGAGGACACCTTACTGGAGTCTATGCCTCAATGGGTCTCAGCTGTTTTGGTGGCATCAACGGGACCGACATGATATTACACAAGTGGTTTTAATGTTACAGCTGATCGGTGTATTATTGCCTGCAAGAAACAGTTATATGGATTTGTTTACAAGTCATTTAAATGCATACTGCATTGTTGGCACAATTCAAAATTCCTGAAAGCAGAATTTGCTTAGAGAGTGTAATCCACCCCTAGGCCAAGATCTTAAGATGGTTGCGGTAGGCTGCAAAGTGACTGCAAAAACTGAGAGATATTTAGCAGAAATTAATCCTACTGAATTCCGTTAAAATCATTTCAATTGAGTGATTGATTTTCATATATGGTAAAGGATATATTAAGTAAATCTGAATATCATACAGCAAATTGAAATGTGTAAACACAAGATATTTGGCAAACTTTTCAGTGCAGATGGTTATAAGAGCATTGGTGTCACTTTCGTTTTACAACTCCTAAATGGATTTTAAAATGTGTTATATGAATCTGGATGACGTGGCCCGGCAGCCGAAAAAAGACGCAGTGCAGAACGGATTAACGAAACATAGTTATCCTACTTTCCTGTGCTGAGGTGGAGAAATATAGTGTGCAACGTGGCTGACATCCAGATCACTGGGATGCCAGGTTTTTTTAAAGGTATTTCATCTATGACACAATTGTTTTGTTAATGCATAATATCAGCCCACAACACTGTCCACTGCTAGCTCAGCGAAGGCAAACTAGACAGGATGCCCAGCACAATGGAGAGTAACTCCTGCCTCTTCCTGGAGCCAGTCCAGTACTGTTCATTGTCAATAAAGTTTTAGGTGTGTTCCACATAGTCTGGCAATAAGAACTTGTGTATTTACACATAGTTTGTGATGTGATTCTTCCCCTACACAAGTATAAATTAGTATACACATTTCACAGCCTTCAGTCAGTTCAATTTACCTCAATTGTAAAAATCTATACTTCATACTGTTCATGAGAGGAAGCAATTCTTGGACTGAGACTGTGTCTGCTATAGACAGATTAATAAAATTCAGATTACATTCTGACCCCACCAATTAATAAACCATTAAGCAGAGGCATGTGGAAGGGAAAAAATATGGCAATTGCCCTTATCTGTGTCATTGTCTTAAAATTAAGCAGTAGTTCAGTAGTTAGTACTATTGCCTGACAAATTCCAGTCTGGGCATTCAAACGCCATCTCTGGTCTTTGGATTCTCTCTCACCCTGCGTTGCACAAGCCTGCATTTGAAAGACTCATTTGGTGTCCCTAAATTGCCTGTACAGGTCATCCTCAACTTATGACTGATCCGACTTACAACTGATCGACTTTACAGCTGTTCTGAGGCCGCAGATAAGTGGCTGTGCCGTGCCTGGTACCGCGAGTGTTGCCCAGTATGGGTGTTGCCCAGTATGGGTGTATGACAGTTTCCGCTTCAACTGCCGGCAGCGATGAACGAAGAAAATGATGATAAAAAGGTCAAAAAACACCAAACAATATAACTTAAAGATAATATTATTTTAGTATACATGTACTATACATATGATCATCTCTGTATATAAAATAAAGGGCTATCAACTGGTCAGTCGGAACCGATCGCAGTTGTAAGGTGATGACACTGACACTGGGAGGCAGAGCAAATTTGTAAAACAGGCAAACAGGTAATGTAAAAATGTAATAGTGGACTGTAATGGCTTTGGCAAATAACAGCTACCTTAGCAATTTGGTGACTTGACCACCTTTTCTATCCACATATTTTTGACTTTGGATTTTTTAGCGTATCTGCCTTTTTTAGCATGCTGAATATGCCAGCAGCGTTCTGAAAAGGAAAATGAAATAGGAACGTGAACCTTTATGTTAAGATAGATGTCTTCAAAGCAAGTAAATAGATTTCAGGAATTAACACTGACAGCATTAATCTCAAGGTCAGAACCATCACTGACAATATAAATACACCTTTTAAATAACTGAAAAAAGTAAAAGAAACGCTCACTTTGATTTATATGGAAAACAGTCAATTTTCTTTTAATCTACTGTTGTAGTTCAAACCTGCATGTGTAATTTGTAGTGAAACAATTCAACCGGACAATGTAACAACATTGCAATGTAAAACTTGTTGGCATGCTAATGATACACACACAGGGTGGAGGCATTAATACCTACACATAAATGAAGAGCTATGAACCATTGCTTCTATAATGCATTAGCTGGCAAAGCTTCTTCACAATCATCACCCTCCCACAAACTATGAATGAATTAGCTAGACCGTGTTTTTATTTCCTTAAAATATTCCATATACCTCTACTAAAGCTGCGGAAAGAGTAATATGCCAAGAATTTTTTTTGTTCCATTTTACCTCAGTATTTAGCATCCTTCCTCATGCTACCTCTTAATTTAGTAAATAAATGACACAGATACTGGAACACATGTTCTATTTCTGTCCTAGGTTTCTCTGAGAAGAGGAGGAACTACACAGCATTCAAGCGTTATTTGCATTCAGTTTCTACCTGGTGGCAGATTTGCTGATAAAATCCTCAAATATTTAGATATAAAAACACAAAGCATCTGAACATGGCAGCGTCACCAGTTAAAACATTCCTTCTCCATAACAAAGGACAGCATCTTCTGTACCTGGCCTTCTCAGAAACCAGTTGATGCCATAGCTGGATATGGAAGTAATCATATAAGTTGGTGGTTTTTTAATGTCCAGTTAGAGCAGCAAACTGGGGCAACTTATTAACTAAGGTCCTTGTTAAAGATAAACAAATAGATGTTGACTAATTCCAATTATAGAGCTTTAATGAGGATGACGAGGGGAGTGTTAGGAGGGTAGGGCAAATCATGCCGCATTTCTAAGCTCAATTACTAGAGCAGACAGGCAAGGGGCACAGGAAAGCATTTGCATATAATAAACTCAGAAAGAAATAAGTGAAAGCTAATTGAATTAAAACAGATGAAGTGTGAATTTACATTGAAGGTACAAGCCAGTCCCCAAACCTTGACAGTAATGTGATGTGAATCGGTCTTGTATATTTACTTAGATAGTATTGCTCCCTATGACCTTTGAAACTGAAAAAAAAGTATTGAGCAGCCCTTTCAAGTTCCTCTGTGAAAACCAGACACGTGGAGATCTGCATGTGGCGGTAATTAGGTGAAGCTGAGACGTCAAGTGCTAAAATCGTTATTCATCATCCACATTACTTGGACAACTGGCTGCGCTTCAACTCCACTCAAAAGAACTGTTTTAATCAAAAGCCAACCAACACCTTTCCTTTCAGGCTGCCTTTACTTTCATTCTAATGTGTACCTACAGTACCAGTCAAAAGTCTGGACACACCTGCTTTTAATGCATTTGTCTCTGTATTATCATAACCAGCAGGAAATATATCTAATTGCTTGAGCCAAATAATCTCAAATTGAATTCAAACTTCTATGGATTGTCTGTTTATTTCATCGTTTCAGTGTTGATATGGAAACAATAGCTGTTCAGACACCTGTGGAGCTTTTTGGGAGTGAATCAGCTGGCAATTCAAGCAAAGCACATTAATGAGCAGACAAATGCTATTTTTATAACAAATGAGGTGTGACTTTGTGTGCTCGCTATGAAGGTGAGCGCAAAATCGTATTACAAGCAACTGTTACTGTTTAGCAAGTAGTAAATTTACAGTCACACAGCCGTATTTACTACAGTCACACAGTCGTATTTACAGTCACACGGCTGTGTTGCACTTTCATTACACTTTTTTTAAAAACTTGCAGCTAATTGGCTTTTCTCCATGTTACACCACATCTGTGCACTATGTAGTTGTCAATTTTTCATGCAATATTGCACATTTTCCAAAAACAAATGTTCAGTCAGGGTTTTTCATAATTTATTCTTTCCAGTTGGGAATGTATCTCCAATCTGGTTTGCACAGCCAACCAGATAAGCGCGCGGCCTCTCGTCATTTCAGAATTTCACTCAGCAGTGCCTTGTGCACATGCTACACAAGATCCAGCATCCTCTCCTGGCACTCTAAGTCGTGAGGTTTCATAGCCAAATACAGACAGATACATCTGAAACTCACAGGCTGGCAGAGCACAGAGGGAATCTTTTATACCATTTACATTTTTCACAGAAATCGAGAGCCTTAGATGTCATGTGGGAAGGGGAGTGAAATAAATCACAGCCATAGTGTAATTGAAAGGGTGAATGAGAGCTGTCTGGCGATTACAATGCTGAAGTTAAATATGCCACTGCTGCCCAGCGCCTTTGATGTCTAATCAGAATGCAGCACTGTGAGATGTCATCTTCTGTCCCATTTCATTCTGCAGTAATGATTGTCCGGTCATTGTTCAAAGCCCCAGTGCAACGACAGCTGGATTTAGACACAGCACATTTACACTGTCAGTCATTCGGAGAAATAATACCAAGTCTCCTTTCTTTCATCTATGTATTAATTGATGGAAGTTTACAGCACAAAATTTCTGATACATTTCTGATACACTTAGTTGTACTCCAATATGCATTTATGGCACCGCTAGCAAAAGAGGTGGGGACTCCCCCCCAAATGTTTTGATTAGATATGTTAGCTAACGTTATTGTAGGCCTGTACACAAAGTTGGTTAGTGAGCTGGATGTGTTTTATAAGAACAGAGAGAACATATGAACTTCACACAAATCCCACGACCTTGGAGGCGTGAAACGATCTACTCAAAGTATTTATCGGTTTGTTTAAACTCATTTATCAGATGCTTTTTATCCAAAGTAACATTCAGTTGAGAAGGCAGGGTCAAACAATCCTTGGAGCATTTGCAATTAATGGTTTGCTCAAGGGCCAAACTTTGTAATCACCTCCTCTAAACCATAGAGGTCCAGACCTCCCCGGGGTCTATGGTTCTTCGCTGTGACCCTGAGGTCCCTATATAGTGATGCTATGTATGTACCACACGATCCAGGATTCAAGAAAGTAAAATTCTCTACTGGGATACATTTCCGATGTTTTGCTCAGCATCTCATCTGGCAACAAAACCTATTATCTCTCAAGTTATATGGAGCAGAATGCTGCGGAAATGTGTCGACAGTCATACAAAACTAATTACAGTCTTTTTCTTAGAAAAAAATGGAAACGGTACTGATTATTTTGGAATATTTTACTTAAAATACGTTATAATGTGTCTAGTTTTGATCATAAGATACAAGGCTAAACATAGCAATTAACAAAGCTGTTGTAATGTCTAAGCTGTTTGTTTCTGTTATGAAATTTGACAGCATGTTTATGCAAAACTTCTTGTTATTTCTTGAAGTCTCTAAAGCTGGATCTTAAGTTCTTCTGTACAGAAGTATAACACTGGGCTACATTCCATTCCTGACTTATCAAAATGCATGATATGATGTTGAAAGTGCTAACAATCCAAAAAAAAGTGCTAATAATTAACCTTCTCGGCTCTCTCTGGCTATGGGTGTGGTTGTATGTGATTCCAATTACAATGCTGATAATTAGAAATAAATCAAATGTCTCACAATTATGACAGAGGCTGCACGCCTCTCCCATCTATTGCTGCGGGTCTTGTAACTAGTTCCCTGCTTGAAAGGTTATTCATTGAGTGCTCATGGCACAAGCAAATTCCAACTGCTGATGCTGATGAAGCCATAGACAATTGCAAAAAGTTGTCCCCTCTGTAATACATAGGAAAAGCCCAGAAACACAAGGCTCCTGTGCCATAAGAGCAGTCATGGAGTGTTGATTGCCATGGGACTGCTGTTATGGAATCAACAGAAGAGAAATTCCACATCCTCTCCTATTGACTCAGCTAGTTTGCCAGTAGAGATTTTAACAATTGCTAAGACGGTGAGATATTTTCTTTCTTGTTGCAATCCATATTGCAATTTTCCCGGTACATTTACATACATATAACTTATAAATAATACACACACACACACACACACATGCATATAAATGTAAAAGGGAATATTGTGCAGATAATTTACTTTTCATCTGATGTGTGGTTATACCGGCATCTAGTAAATTAATCAACAAAGCAACATTCAGCTTTTCAGAACCGAAGAATGCTAAGAATGCTTAGCCGAGTTGCTAAGAAGCAAAAAACATTTGACAATTTTCAGGATAATCAGAGTTATGCATTTATACTAACGGATTGTACTGTCCAATTTGATTAATACACACATTAACCACAAGGAAACTACCCATTACCAAAATCATCTTTAAAGCTTACATAAATCTTAATTTTGTCCCTTGGGAATATTTGCCAGTGCAGGTAAACCACCCATGAATAACACTTACATGCTGTATATTAATTACTAATTACAAAAGGCAAGAAAGCCACAGTTCCCCATTACACCTACATTAATAAAATACTATGTGTTAGAGATTACAGCTGACATACCAATTTATGAACAGTTCCACCTCAACCATTTACATTTATTTATTTGGCACATGCTTTAATCCAAAGTGACGTACCAGACAGAAAGCCGAGGGCACTTCTCAAGGGCCCAAACACCAGATTTGAACCAGCAAGCATGCAATCAATGACACACAGTCCTACTAACCTGCTGAGTCACACCCCACCCTTTAAAAAATAAAATAAAATAATAATATAACCCATCATAGGACACAGTTTCTATTTTGAGACTCATTAACACCTCTTACCATTCATTTAAGCAGACGTTTCTCACCAGCCACCATTGCCACTGATCCAGGCATTCAATTGCAGCGTTCTGGAGTTCCCTTGCAGGGGTGGAACTGTTAACCTTGAGGTTAGCTACTCAATGGCTCTACCCACTGTGCCACAATGCCTGCTTGTGATTAACAATTCTGGTGAGCTCTTGGAGGCAATAAGTGCCTTTAGCAAAGCAGAAAATAACATAGAAATGGAATTCCTTCATTGGACAAAAAAAACAGCATTCAGTTCTTCAGTTGCATGTTGCTTGGCTGAAATATCTTTCATTCGCTGCATATGGTGCTACTTTTCAGACAGGGTTCCCCAATTAAAATGCAGTTTGCAGATTTCCCTACTCAAACACACCAACTAAACCTGGTAATTAGCTAATTAAGATGTGTTTGAGCTGGGAAACCTACAAACTGTGCTGGATTGTCACCCACCAGGGTCTTCAAACCCAACACAATGACCATGAGCACCTAACATTATGATGACTTTTATTATTATTTGTTTTTAAAAGAATATGATTCGGTTATTCGTGTGACTGTGATTTTTGTTGTCCTTTGTGCGTAAGAAAACAATTTCAATGTGTGTAAGCTCCAACTTTAAGCTCTACATGTGCATATTTCCTCAAAAGAAAGAAAAAGAATGTCAGTATCGCAGGAGTGTTATGTGACCCATCTCTCTCCTTGAACTGCTTTGGGAACATCTTTAGGGCCTTAGGAATCCCTGCATTTGGAAAACTGACAGCATCATAATCAGTAATTAAACTGTGCAGAATGGAGAAAATCAGAACTATCTATTTCTTAATTTGCAAAACTGGCAGTAACCAAGATCTTTGTTGACTGCTGATATTGGCTTCTGGTTTGAAGCATAATACTTCACAGGGCTCATAATTCCTAATCTGTTACACAGACATCAAATCCACATCATAAGAACACCAATGACTTATCAAAAAATTACAACTTTGCTCTGGCACTTGGAGCAGAAGAAACACTAATTGCTCATCATGGAATTACATGAGTTTACCGGAATATAGTTTTGTTCCTCTTGCATTCATGTTGCTTAATTTCAATAGTTTATTCCACTTCGTTCTACAGTCTACAACCTAAAATCAAAGTTATGTTGTCTGCTGCTATAGCAGAATTTTATTCAATTTAGTTATTATTTATGAGTGCTACCACCCCAAGGTACTGTTCCATCTCAGTAATTTTCTAGGAAATGTGTATCATCCATCCATCCATCCATCCATTTCCTTAATACACTAGAAGAGTAATAAATCTTTAAAAAACAACATTTTTTGGTTTTACCTAAAGGAGGAGATAAGGGAACAAATGGAACTTGGTCCATCACACATAAAGACAAATATATGTGTTTTTACTCATCAGCCCATCTTACAACCATTTTTTGGTCCAATGCAGGGCCTTGAAAGAGCCTGGAACTTATCCAAGGCAGCACTAAGCAGAAAGCAGGGGTACACTCTGAATTGGAGGCCAGTCCGTCTCGATGCACACTGGCAGACACATCCACACACTATGGCTGCTTCAGGCACAAACCTACACTCGTGGTTTTAGGCTCCCCCCCCAAAAAAAAAGAACATGGAATCAATAGGACCTGTAGGTGTCAGTATACAGTTATCTGCTGCCTAAACTCCACATTCCCCTTGTGCAGAGTTTAGTGCATTTTAAATAGAAAGAATAATTATTACAGATTTATAAAACATAAATGTATGCAGATATTGTGTCATTTTACTTTTTTTTACATCCATTCACTCCAAATGGGAAGCTTTCATGGGGCCAGAAATCTCTAACGATGCCCCTGCCGATTTTACACGGCTCTTCCTATGGATCCCGTTCTGAACATGTGAGTGAGATGCTTTACCTGACTTTGAAGAGCCTTACGAAACTTTCGGTTCGTTACATTTTTTTTTGTTTTTTTTTTTTGCGACAACCTTTGGTTACTGTATTCACACTCTTTTCATTTTCCTTTTTTAACTTAACTCTTACTTCACCTGATTCCACCGCCTCACTCCCACTGCAGGTCAACCAAGAGTTTACATTATACAGCGCAATAAGCCAAGACAGAAGGTGCACACCACCGAGAATGTGAAGGAGGTTCCGTATAAATCTCACTTCGTTTTACTTACAGCAGTCAAACTGCAAAGCTAAAAATAAGAATGTTCTAAATAACATCCCTTTTGACCTATACAGTGTTATTTCTCTCGTGTACAATAAGTTCAACAGATGGTTGTGTTTTTTGTACATATGCCATTGTTGAAAAAAATACTTTTTTGCTAGAAAATAAAACCATTTGATATTGATTAATTTGGTTTAATTCCTTAATTTGGTTTAATCATTTAATTAATTGTCATGAACTACATGTAAATTATGTGCAACACTGATAAACGAAGAATATGTTACATAGTTGTGACGGTTGTTAATCGCTACACCACCGAAAGTGTATTTTACCTATCTATATATTGTTTTATTTTAAAGATCACAAAATCTGAAAAAGTTCACGGATTAACACAAGGCGCAGAAATTGGAGTTGATTCACCTTAAATTCCAGTGAAAAGGTAGAGCGATAAAGCCGTTTTATGTAACCATGTGTTTTGTACTTCAACGCATTTATGTATATATAGCGTCAGATACAGTATTAAATGGCAACGAACCATGTGATTTTTGAACGACCTGTTGAAATGACCTGATTGAATTATGAATCCAATTCACTTAACTTTTATGTTTCCAACATGTCTTTGAAAACCAGGGTACGGCTGTGGCCTGACAAGCTACTCATGCGTATCCACGTCTCAGAACGGGGCCAGTGCTCTGGGAATTTGGAAGGCACCGGGCCGACTGCTCAGTGACTCGGTCCCACACTGGCACGCAGACACTCAGAGTGTCTCATTTACTTGTTTGCCTGGCGTGGAATGCTAATTACCCAGACTCAGACAAGGCTCCTTTCATCCCAGTTTGTGGCTTTTCTGATGGGAAATTGATGGAAGGTAGCGCTAGCTACAGGGGTCAGTGCCGCACGATGGGAAACTGACGCCGCTGGAC
Organism: Pollimyrus isidori; assembly: GCA_019775955.2. Classification (NCBI taxonomy): domain Eukaryota; kingdom Metazoa; phylum Chordata; class Actinopteri; order Osteoglossiformes; family Mormyridae; genus Pollimyrus; species Pollimyrus isidori. The sequence goes on along the minus strand of JABFDZ020000066.1, from coordinate 10,018,715 downwards.
TTACGTACAATGTCGTCCTGCCAGGAGCTCTCTTTAGATCCGCAGGCCACTTTCACCAATCGGAATCACATTAGCAGGATTAAATAAAGCAAACCTGGACACACACAATTCTAACCAACAGGGGCATCCAACTGCCTGTTATCTTCCCATAAGCTCCAGTTTCATGGGTCAAGAGACTGATAATGTTACATCAACAGGGGGAAAAAAAACTGACTGACACGGAAATGACCAGCTCCGCAGATCTACAGCTTAAAGCAAGACTGTTATTTTAATATTGTTCATTTGCACAAAACCTCCTACAGATTTTGCTTTGGGAATTTTATTATCAGAACAGAAAAAAAATGACAATATACTGCATTAAATAAAATCTTAGTAAACATTAGAACAAAAATGGTAACAGTAATCATGGAGGAGAAAACGCAGAAAAAGAAAATGCAACACGATATTTTGCAAAAGACAAAAAATTAAGCTTTAGTTTAATACGAAAATTCAGTGACATACTAGCATTTTTATCAGTTATTTATGGTACCTGATATCCGGCTGCTACATATGAATGAGCTACTCATCCTATGTAACTGGCTGCCATAACACAACAAAAGAACACAACATATTACGTGTTTATATACACACACACACACATATACATCACACCCTCTTCCACATACAGTACATAATTGCAGTACAAATTTCTGTACCTGGTCCAGTTCCCATATCTTTCAGAGGAAAATATGTTTATCATGTGTAATTAAGACATTGCTATGATGATAAATGCGCTATTTGAAATCCACATGGCTGGATGAAATTGCATTGCAGCCTTGTGTATACTAGCATACGTAGACAACCCATCATCAGTATTGCTGCCAGAATAATGCCTTCTAATTGTTGTGTTTATATACACAATGGAACTCCCCTCATTTGTTTGTAAATAAAAAGCTAGGTAGGTTTCATAGGTAATGCTCCGCCAGTGCATCAGAATGGTAATGTACTTTGCATGCATACAATTTCTTTAGCATCAGCTTAGCATGCACACTGTCATCATGCGCGTTGCCACCCATGGAGTTATAACTATATAAAGGGGCAGGGGAGTAGCTCAGCGGGGGAACAAAGAAGCATAATTAAACTTTCAGCACCAATAACCAGATCATTGTTCGAAACTAGGACCATTTCCGTATCTGGTTTGTTTGTTTACGGAATGGAAATCTCATTTTTGGAACAAACCTTAAAGCTATTTCTTGCTCCAGTTCTTCCCTATAATCTAAAAAAAAAAAATGAAACCTGTTTTGTTTAAAACACACGCCATTCACCCTATAGTCTTCAGTAACGAAGACTACTTTATATTTTTCTGTCAAAAAGTTAAAACTCTTGAGGAATTATAAGTGACAAAGTGTAAAGGTGCAGACAGATTGCAGTGGTACCTGAGAATATAAACTAGTCATATGCTATTAAATTACCTGGTAAATTAAAAAAATTGAATGAAAATACAGTAAGTTAAACATGAAAGAAATTACTAAGGAAAAAGAACTGAGGGCGTATTGGAAACAATGTTTTAAAAATTGAGGTGTTTTTGCTGATTTTAGGCTATCGGATCTGCCCTTAAGAAATGTCTGATTTCTTCCAATGAACTTGTTTTACAAGATGCAGTCAGGAAATAAAAGGACCAAATGTAATTTAAGCTTAAGCTATGAAAGCAATACAGGCAGGCTACAGTGAATAAGTATGCAGCTGAGTAGCAAAAAAAAATGTACTGGTATTTTTTGCCTGAATAGCACTTTGATATCTGTGATCTCTGAGATGCAGACACTTTCTTTTCAGAGACAGGAGTGCATAGGTAAACAGAATATGTACTAGAATGGTCTGATATGGAAGTTCATCACCTCTAACAAAATATGAAATTAAATGACAAACCATCTCCATACTGCTCAATGTCTAGACATCTGTCTACTCAATGTCCCCAAACTCTCCTCCAGGGGTGATGTCAAAATGGGTTCCCCAGCACTTCCACTTCAGGCTTTATTCTCATCTGCATGTGCATGTGTGTATGAGGAAAGCGAGATGCGATAGGTGAAGGTTGAATTTTGTTGTCCTGGCTATTTGTACAATGACAGTAATGGTATTCTATTAAGCCCAGTTTGTAGCTCTACAACAAAGCAAGTAAAAAACACATTTTTAAATATCATTGACCTATGGCATTATGTGGAACAGCTACTAATTTGCCATTCACCTAAAAATGGGAATTATTATTATTTTCCAAAATAAAACTTGACAGTTCACCAATACCATCTTTATGCCACAGAAAGAATAAAATTCTCATGAATTATTAACGTGGTCAATAGAATAGAATGTACTGCACAATCAGTCTCACGTCTGAGTTCATTAAACTCCATATTCCATTCCAATTAACTTCAGTCTGAGATTTACTTGCAATGCAGAGTTCTTCCTGGATTAACAGAATAGGTGTCAGACCAGTCTGTTAAACCCCCCATAATAACATATCCTGTATTTCGAAAATATTAGTAAAATATTAGCAATTAAGCCTGACCTGAGGATGTCCAGAATAATAATCAGCAACAATCTGAATAAATGGTGACTCTAAATTTCGCAGAATCAGTTCTTCTGCGCTGAAATGGACTTACAGCCAACCCAGAGTGAATCCCCGCCTTGTGCCCTGTGTTCTGCCCTCTGTCCTGGGATATTCTCCTGGCTCTACCATGACTTTGCTCAGGATAAGCATTTGGAAATTGGTGGATTTTAAAAATCACATAAACCTGCTTCTCATTATTGAAGAAATCCATTTGAAATTGCGGTCATCCATCTTTCAAAATATCCAATTAACTGAGGTCCATATCCGATACAAAAACCTTCAAGTAGTACTGTATCTGCAGTGTAATTGCAGAGAAGTGTACTGTATCTATAATCCTCACATGTACAGCTTTTTCTTTAAAAAATCAATTTGCAATACAATAGATTGAGGATTAAATTCTACCTAAAGATGTATCTACCAAAACTACAATACAATGGAACTGTACAGTGTACAAATGTACCATTTAGCCATGGCATATAATTTCGGTATAATTCTATAATCTGTCCAAATCTTCCAAAACACCAAGCTAACAACAACTTTAAAAAAAAAAAAAATAAAACATATGTGATTGCCTTAGGTATCTGCCTCAGGTCTATGGAACTATGGCAGCCAGCAGCCACTTCATAATGAAATATATTTCCATACAAATTTAAACATATCTTGGCATCCCTCTGCTTTGAAAGCATTTACATTTAAGAATGGCATAATTGATTAAATTATCTGGAATACAATAAGGTTATAATCGCCATTGTTCAGTAGCAAAGATCTTGATTGGTCTTACACAATGGGGAATTATTACACTGTTACTCCCTGATAGTTAAGACCATGTCTATGTAACTACACAGGGTGATGTTTTCAGCAAACCCATAACACTTGCTAAAGATTCACCTATACTGTAAAAGAATGTTTTTTTGTCATTTTTTATTAATACCCGTCTTATTGAATGGCACTTCTCTAAAAGTATGATTAAATAGATTGACATTGAATTTGCTTAACCAGGAAGAGACAAAAATGCATACCTCTAATCTATGCTGTATTGAAAGAGGTAGAATTCATGAAATATATGAGATGTATAGGTTTGAGCTTTGTTTATATAGAAATATTAGTGAAAGTGAAAAATGTATTAATGATGTGTTAAATGCACTATGAAGGTTAGCTATTTTTCATACTTAAAAATTCCAGCCTATACATAATTCGGCAACATTGCTTTTAGGATGGAATCCCAAATTATTGATGTTAGAGTGAAAACTCAGGATGAGTAAAAAGCAAAAAAAGGCAGGCAGGCCCTATAAACATAATTGTCCACATAGCATCCAGAATGAGTAAAACAAATTATAACTCCCTCCAAAACCAGTTCAGCAAGAAAGTGGCATCTCTCTTAAAGACTTTCATAAAGGCTGCTGTAGGTTCAGCAAACATCCCCTTAACTAGCCTCCCTTGGTGCCACTAGCTATGAGATAAATTAAGGAAAGACATTAAATGCCAGAAAACACGCATGCAATAACCACACACATTAAGGAGCACAGAATAAGCAATTATCGAATCATTCTGCCTCTAAGAAACACAAGAAGAAATTATTTACAGAACAACTATTCTCCTGCCCTCAGTCTGGGATGTTACCATGTGGTTAATGTAGACTTACAAAAAGGATTGTCTGATAGCTGATGAAATATCTGTGAAAGTCCCAAAAGTGCTTTTTTAAAAATAAACAAATAAATATCTTTGTTTTTAGTGAAGTACAGTGGTACGTCAGAACTCAAACTTAATCCGTCCAGAACTCCGGATCAAATCCTAAAAAGTTCGAGAGCTGATCGAATTTTCCCCATAAGAAATAATGGAAAAACAATTAATTGGTGCCTGGCCCCAAAAAATTACACCTAAATATTTTTTTTTTAGCATTTAAACACAAAATGAACCGGATTAAACAAGAATAGCATATACTATACTAAACACATCTAAGCAAATTTATCAAATCAGTAATTTGTAACGTAAGAAAATAATGTGTAAAGTAAAAAAAAAAAACTATGTATCCTGCCCCGATCGTCCGCGACTTCCGTGTGCCACACCCCCTTGTTAACTCCCCTCCTCCTTATTTGGTTCCCCAGTCCGATCATTATATTGTCCGTCTGTATTTTTCCTGCCTTAGCTGTAATTAAACCCTGTATTCCTCGGTACCCTGTCGTCTGCGCCATTGTCTCCATTCCGTCCCTGCTTGGCACGACAATATTATTATAATTAAATGTATTAATAGTTTATCATTAATATTAAAATGAATAAGACATTTTTATTTTTAAAGGTATTTTATTATACAATAATATTCACTGTTACTGCCTATCGTTGTCTAAATGTATTTTTACTGTCTAAATACAGTGGTACCTCAGTTCTCCAACTCACTGGAACTCAAATTTCTTGAAAGTCGAACAAACCAGTTTGACCTTGATCTGAATATCAGAAGTCGAACCATGAACACTGACCTAATATAAATTGTACGCGCCAGGAAATGAGTCATACTACAATGTAATTCTTACTTTAATGCCTTCTTCACAGGCTCGACGATTAACCAAATAAAGCAGCGCAACACTACAGTAACTAACAATATATAACGTACTAACGTACGTATACTATTAGAGCATTTATGTCATTTATTTAAACTTTATTTCACCAGGTAAAGTAACTGAAAACCAGTTCTCACTGCTTTACGTGATATTCGGGTGAAATAACAGATTATGCATCTGAACTGCCTGGGATACAAACGTCATGCGTGTAACTAAACTCTTCAGCCAATAAGGATTGGACTACATGGGGAGAACATGCAAACTCCACACGAACCTGCACCCAAACATGTGCAGCAGGGCTTGGAATCACACCGCAAACCCTGGAAGTTAAACCAGCCACTTAGCCACCAGGCACTTTCCATGGTAGAAATGCAGCCGCGCTGCGCAGGCAAAGCGTGAGACAAAGACACATTGTACACAAGAAAATGCTCTTTAACTTGCTCTGTTAGCCCAACAGAAACAAAAAGGACTAACTGAACTAAAATAGGAAAAGACACAGAAACTAGACACATTATCCAAGTTAGAATGGGATAAGCTGAGCTGACATCACCAGTCCGTGTTGTGGTCAAAACACTGGAATGCATAGTAGGACTGAAGCATGTAGTTAACTGGTATTAATGATACCCACTGCCTTTTCCTTGCCTGTTTTGAAAGGGTGATACATTGCATTTCCCTGCTTCTAAATCAGAAATGTCAGAATGACTTGCACCTGTAGCGTCCAGGATAGGTTCTGGACCCCTTGCGACCCTGAATAGGGCAAGCGGTTTCAGGAAATGGATGGATGGATGGATGAGATGTGGCCTTTAATTTAGAGTATTCATACCAGACATACTGTACCTAGACTAGAATAACAACTAGAACAATTTACCTGCAACATGCTTTCTTATGGGGCGGCACAGAGGTTCAAAGGTAGCACATCTGCCTGACTCCTCAGATGTTGAGCAGTCAGCTGTGTCCACATGTTTGCAGTTTGAGCGTCATCCCTGAGTTCTGTGGGTTTGTTCACACAGTCCAAAAATATGTGGTTAAGCAAACTTGTATCTCTAAATGGTCCATTTTGTGTGTATCTTACAACAGACGGGAGGTTCCCTCTCCTTGTTCCATGGGATGGGATTCAAGCAGTTGGAAGATGGATGGATGTTTGCTGTGTATTTCTAGCTCGACAAAAAGTCCCAGTGCACAAGAAGGAATCCTCCACTGCCCCTGATGATTACAGACCAGGGGCCTGTTTCA
>JABFDZ020000066.1:9994485-10005316 GCA_019775955.2 Pollimyrus isidori | reverse complement strand
TGAGCTGAATGACAGCCCCCTACCACCCCCCAACCCCCCTACCACCCCCCCAACCCTCCTGCCTCCTCCCCACGCCCCGCTCTCACTGTCACAGAGTGTTTTGATATTAGGAACAGTGCCGTGCGCTACAGTTCACTACACCGTTGATGTGAGCAGGAACCAGAGGATGCTTAATTACTGCACTACACGGGAAAGGTTACTTTCAAAAATCCTATGCAGCATGAGCTCATTTGTTCTTGACTATTTTTCTTTCCTCACACTCTATTGATTGAGATCTACGTTGCTACTGGTCAGTTTCAGTTTACAGCCATAAATTCAGCCGTGGGGTTATAATAATAATAATAATAATCAATAATCAATAATAATAATAGTAACAAAACATCATCAACAACAACAATGATAATAACAATAAACACAATGTACTTCAATTAATACTAAAACCAGTCATTTTAAAGTATGTTTCATTGAAATGTACAACATAAAAGCTCTATTAGTAAGGGAGTTATTGCTGACAGAGATGTGGTGGTTCTTTTCTTAAAACGTGTCATTCTTAACAATCTAACGCCGGAATTTAAGAGGATCTAATGTAAAAGTTAGGAACAAACAGAGCCACACGCAGTATCAGACAACTTTGGCCGGCCAAACACAGGCCAATACTGCCAACACTGAGGAGGCCTCTAAAAGAAGGGAAATCCATCATTTATTCTCATTGCAGCAGTAGCAAACTCAGAGTATAGATAACAGTGGTAATTTGTTGTGACTGTTTGTATTAAAATACATGAGAGTGTCCCCCCTAGGACTTAATATCCCTGATCCAATGCAGAGAATACAGCCAATATCACCCTATACCGTACCTTCAAACATAGTCGTAGTGTATATTTTCATTTTAGTTTGTCCTATTTTTATATAATATAATGAATATTAACACAATGAATATTGCAAGAGTTCACCAATGACTATCCCCAGCATCAGAGGGTATGTTTTATATAGATGACTTGCATTTGCTAGATTTGGGGTCATCAAGGGGATACATGTTCTCATTTTCTCAGATTCTAAGTAAACTGGGTAATTATATCCCACATGTAATTAGATGCTATACCTTAATTTCCGCCCATCCATTATCCAAACCGGTTATCCTACTGGGTCGCGGGGGGTCCGGAGCCCATCCCAGCAGCAACGTGCACGAGGCAGGGACGGGGGGCCAGCCCATCGCAGGGCACAGTCACACACCAGTCACTCACACATGCACAATTTAGTAACTCCAATTAGCCTCAGCATGTCTTTGGACTGTGGGGGGAAACCGGAGTACCCGGAGGAAACCCCACAACGACACGGGGAGAACATGCAAACTCCACAGGGAACCCAGGTCCCAGAGGTGCGAGGCAACAGCGCTAACCACTGCACCACCATGCCGCCCACCTTAATATCCTCCTTTGATAATATGACTTCTTATTGCATTTTTATATCTATCTTCAGTTAGTCTGGCAATGTGCTTCATCCAAAATGCTACTTAACAATATGAAGATTACAAAACAAGCAGAAGAGTATATAGCATTTTAATCATAAACCGGACTTAGAATTTAACTAAAAGGACAAAATTTCAGCCACCTTTGCATGTCTGTAGCTTGCAGTATGACTAAGCTTTTATTTACAGAGAAAATGAAGACTTGTGAAATTAATCCTGTATTGTAGTGTGTGTTTTCAAAGCTACTGTTTAGCAAACTAAAGACATCTGCTAGAGTAATTAAAAAGGGCAAATACTTCCTGATTACAAATAAGCAAGCTTTCAGTGAGACCAATACACCTCCTAATTAATCAAATGACACCGATCTTCAGGTGAACATGATGACACTATCCAGCACGCTCTGAAAGCAAACACAATGAAATCATTTTTAATAAAATTTTAAACTGTTATCAAAACATGAACGCATGAACATAAACATGCACAAATGGATATAAGAACATATATATGTTGATCTCAATAATTTGTAGTGATCCTTGCATATGCTTATTTAAGGACAATGATTATAAAACATGGTGAAAAAAGAATACAGTTTATTGGTGCCCAGCGATTAGAGATCGGAGATGTATCTGTTTTAGTACCTGACCTAACTTAACATTTCTGTAATCTCTCTAACCGGAGACAGAATGGACACTTGATCATCCTTCATGCCATTTGAGCATAGGCTGCCCTAGTCTATTGCTTAGGACCCCAGCAAACATCAGGACCCTGTCCTGCCTCAGGAGAAATGGAACGACTAGTTAAACCGGGAACACCAACATGTCCATAAGCCCAGACCTGCAAATAAATTAATCCACCCCTGCATTTGAGTTACCACAGCACATTGTTATCGTAACATAGTATAGTATAGTATAGTATAGTATAGTATAGTATAGCGTACATGCCCTAAAGCCTGCAGTAGCTGTGCAAGGCCTTTGTATTAGATCATAATGGGTGGGCATGAGCAGTTGGTTGAACATCACGTACCCATCCTATCCAAAAAGTAATAAACAAGATAATTCCATAATGGTCATAATCACAGGACAGTAGCAATTGCATGCTTAACCATCAAAACCCCATCCAATGCATGACTAAATCCTTATAGCTGTGTAACTATTTTATTCTTCATTTCTATTCTAAGACATCTCTCCCACAAAGCAAGGCAATTCTGGAGTCTTATTTGAATTGCTGACATACAGGTTTTGTCAACCATGAAGAAGACAATTCATGTGCTTGGTTTAATATTTCACTGTCATTAATGTTCTTGTACATGCTCCAAAAAGTATGATACAAAGAAATGAAAATGAATAAATGAATAAATTGTATTTTTTTTTTTCAATTATTTTTGGCAATAAATGTATTATCCATTTCCAGTATCCGGTTGTCTCATCCAATTTTACTTGAAATAAATATTTTATTCTTGGTCTATGAAGTGTAGCGCAGGTACTCAATGCACATGATACCCTATGAATCATCGCTTTAGTAGCATACTTGCTATGTCAGGTTTAGTCATAAAAGGAGAAAAAGTCCGTGGACTGTATTCAGTGGAGGGAACTGGCTTTCTGTCTACTTTACAAATATTCAAGTTTTCTACGGTGTTCAGTGACCTGAACCACTACTGCATTGCTTCCAATGTCATGGTGGAGAGAACAGAAACATGTGAAGCAAACTGAACATACACTATATTACTAGAATAAATTATGCAAGCTCACTAGCAACCAGATATAAATAATACCTGTTATTACTCCAGACTTACTCTCAGAACCTCTATATAATCTACTAAAACAATTAGGTCTCATTTCTCAGTGGCAAAATGTTGATAGACAAGATTAGTTCTGGAAAATTAATTATCTCTTAATTCAGCTAAGAAACCTTGCAGCAGAAGCAGTGTTTTGACACACTGATATGCAAGGCAGAAAAGTCAATATTTTTTTATCCTTTTCCGAAAAATTCTAACATAAAGTTGTAAGATCCAATGTTAGTAGAATTCACTTAATACTGGGGAGTCTTGACAACCTGTGCATGCATCTGGGAGAAGTGTTTTGGGTCAGGAGTTGAAAGATAATTTTGTCAAGAACAAAACAAACACCAATTTCATCTCAGAGTACCAATGTAAAAAAATAGCAATTTAGCTCAGAGGCAAATTACTAATACAGTGGTACCTCGGTTCTTGAACTTAATCCATTCCGGACTCCGAATCGAATCCTAAAAATTTTGATTTCTTAAAAAATTTTTCCAATAATAAGTAATGTAAACCCAATTAATTGGTTCCCGGCCCCCCTAAAATTACACCTAAATATTTTTTTTTTTTTTTTTTAGCATTTAAACACAAAATGAACAGGGTAAAACAAGAAGAGTGTTTTTTGTTAATGGCTTCCAAAATGATAAAGATCTTATCCCAACATTACCCCTGTCCTGCCCCGATCGTCCTCTCTTTCCATGTGCCATACCTTCTAGTTAACCTCATGTAGGATCCCCATGTGATCAGCTGTTTCTGGTTGTTGTCATTAGTCCTCTGTATTAAGTCTGCGTCTCAGTTTGTTTTCCCGGTCATTGGGTGCATTGGACTTGCTTACAGCGCTGGCTTAAAGCAATGCACTCCTGACACAATGTATTACGGTTAGATGCATTGCGACCTCTCACCCGGCTGCACAAACTGGAACTGCCTCCATGATGACAAACCTTTACTCTTATTGGCTGAAAAGTTTAATTATGCGCATGACGTTTGTATCAGCAGAATTATCTTTCTGCTTTATTTGGTTAATTGTCCAGTATGTGAAGAAGGCATTCAAGTAAGTATTGCATTATAGTATGTCTCATTTTCTGCCGCGTACATTTTACATTTGGTCAGTGTTCACAGTTCGACTTCTGATATTCAGATCAAGTTCTAGGTCAAATTAATTTGTTCAACTTTCAAGAAATTCCAGCTCTAGTGAGTTCGAGAAGCAAGGTAATACTGTATTATTATTACTGTCAAATGAATTTTATGCTTCATTTTTATGTATATTGTGTGAGGTATATATACCGTCAGTATGGTTTTTAATAGTGTGAAGTATAAAAAAAACTAATACTGTATATCTAGAGTAGAATTAAAAATTTAATATTAGTACGTAAAGTAAAGTTACAACCAAATATATTAAGGCCCTGAAATACTGAAATACTGCAAATAAACGGCTGCACAAAAGTTTTTTCCAAGATTTCAAAGAGGTTTTAGAGATATTTGCAAATATGGTTATATAAAACATTTATATAATGTTTATTTAAGACAAGAATTAATAATTACCCTGATCAATCTGCCTGCCTACCTATGCACCCACCAACCAAGGTTTTTTTTTTTTTAATGGAAATAAATTATGCGCTTTGATAAGCAAAAATAGAAACAAATCCTTTTGCCAAAAGTTAGAGGGTGTGATTAAGTCCTCAGATAACAGTGAATACAGAATTCAACAGTAATCATTCCCCAAATATACTCCAATACATTGTGTTCACTGACATAATCTCACAATAATCTGTCACTGTTGTGGCAAGACAATTTATCAATCACACCCTGCAAACTTTTTTTTTAATGAAGTTGCTGAAGTATCTACACACCCAGAAGGTTTCTGAAACTGCTGCATTTTCTGTATTGGCCTGATAAGCACTTCAGCACTACTGAGTGACGCCATGCATCATATTAGTATAGTAGCTGAGGAAAAAAAATAAAGACAGGACTAAGTCATATCACGTCATAATGCCTGTTCTTCTGTTCTTTTTTTTTTCCGAATGAAAAACCTAGCATTGTTCTCCCTTCTCTTTGCAAAGGCTCTCGTACCTCTTTCTTACTTAGAGTGCGATCTCTGGCAAAACTCGAATATTTCTCTGCCGAGTGAAGTGAAGAGGATGAAAATTGGCACCCCCAAGGTTGAGGCTAAGGAACACAGTACAGTGCTGGTGAAAGGGGACAGAATGCTCTTGCTGAAGAACTTCAAGTATCTTTAGGATGAAGGGGAGATGGAATGGTACAGTTACTGTTATTATAAAGTGCAAGTGCAGTTCAACAGTAAGGCTACTGATTTACAGGCCAGCCAGTACACATCCTTAACAGTGCACTTCAGCTTTTGGAAGAGTCTAAACATAAACGAAGAGGTTTTCAATGGATGGAACCAGGGCTCTCCCTGTGGACTTTAGCTGTCCCATAGCTCTCAGAAAATAATGGCTGCAATCCATATAGAGAAGAGCTAGTGGTGTGGTTGAAACACAAAATAAGAATAAAGTCCCCTTGACGGTTTTTAGGAGGCCAAAGGAACAACCTGCTTATGGAACTTCTTCTTTGACCCGATCTGGGATCATCCTGAGACAAACAAGGTAAGGAAGCTAAGATCTGCCCGTAACCATGCACTGGACAAGCAGATATATAATATTTCTCATATTACCGGTATAGGTTTACTTACTAAAGCTAGAAGTTTATTTACTAAAGCTAATTTATGTTTATATGGTCCTTGAAACAGTTTCTAATTATTCGCTAAACATGCCCACGTAACACCTGCCTACGGTATTTAGACGGGCATTTCCATAGAGACTGGATCACGTGTCGGCCATGAGGGACGCCAGCGAGGACCGCGAGGTGTTTCCTCATGCGGTGACGTGCAGCACCACTGTATGCCCCCCAACTTGACCTGACCTGACCTGACCCATCCAAGCATCCTAAATCCTCAACATTTTCTATGGAGGGGGGCAACCTATACCCCCACACAGAATATACCAAGTTCCTGAAAACCACCTTTGATATTCTAAGAATCAAAAACTCACTCGTGTCAATTCTGGAGATAAAAATAAGGCAAAATTGTCCTGACGTTGTTGCTGTGGTAACACGGTGTATGCCATCTCTCCCCCTCACCACCTGTCTCAGCCTTTGATATGGCCCAGTGATCCTCTAGTACGATTTGCTGGGTCGGCTAGTACAGAATGTGCCGCTGCTCTGAACTAAGACGTTTCATGCCACAAAAGCATATGGCTCCTTCTCAAGTTGCATCCATGGAGCAGCCAGTTCTTAACAATAGGAGGTTTGGTGCTGAGATTAGACCAGATCATAGAACAACCATATGTCAGCATATAATCCCTCTTTTGTGCCTGATATAAGCATATTTGATGTGCCTTCCAATCCAATGATAAATTTTATTTCCTTTTCGCCACAAATTTTAGTACCACGGCTCTAACTAGGAGCACTTTTCAGTGTAGAGCAGAAAGAAACATATTACTCAAGTCGTCCCAAGTTAATTCATGCCTTAGATTTATGGCTAGCTAAAACTATTTTGGTGCCCCACCAAATATCTTCTTTAGTGAATAAACAACCGACATACAGTACAGATCAAAAGTTTGGACACACCTTGTCATTCAATGTCCATCCATCCATCCATTTTCTAAACCGCTTATCCATACTGGGCCACGGGGCTCATTCAATGTGTTTTCTTTATTTTTATGACCATTGGTGAAAATGTTTTATATTTTAGTTTCTTCAAAATAGCCACCCTTTGCTCTGATTACTGCTTCGCACATTCTTGGCATTCTCTCGATGAGGTTCAATAGGTAGTCACCTGAAATGGTTTTCCAACAGTCTTGAAGGAGTTCCCAGAGATGTTTAGCACTTGTTGTTGTTGTTGTTGAGTGTGTAATCAGAGCAAAGGGCGGCTATTTTGAAGAAACTAGAATATAAACACGTTTTCAGTTATTTCACCTTTTTTTGTTAAGTACATAACTCCACATGTGTTCATTCATAGTTTTGATGCCTTCAGTGAGAATCTACAAATGTAAATGGTCATGAAAATAAAGAAAACACATTGATTGAAAAGGTGTGTCCAAACTTTTGGCCTGTACTGTACATAATAGAGTCTGTGGTTATCCATCCATTCCACCATCCATGTATCTATCACAGCAACATATTTAAATTTTTACTTTGTTTATTATCCTCATGACAATCATTGACTTGATCTTTTGCATTTTCATTAATTACCACTATAGACCTACATGCTTATTGGTCGAATATATTAAACAAAGTAGGAACAGCTGCTGCTGAATTTTTATGTGCATACTGTCAATTCATAATCAGTTCAATACTTAGTTGACATTTAGTATGTGGGTGTGGATCATACAATAACATACCATTTCCTGAATGGTTCAAACAGCTTGGGCTGCGAAGGTCAGGATCTGATTCACCTCAGTCTCTGATAGCGTTACGATTGATAAAATAGCATATTTGACATTTTCAGTCCCATGACTTGCAGGTCAACTAGAATTCACCTTTTCAGTATAGTGCTTTACAAGTCAATTATAAAAAGATATTCCACATGTAAAAGTAAATAATAACCTAATTAAATGTAAACAACATTTAATTTAACTACACATTACTTCAAACCATATATTAAAAGAATTCTGGTAAAGTGAGCAGCACCTGTCATGTTTTATACTAAGGGAGAACTTTTCTGAAGAAAGTTTCTTATGAGCTTCTTACTGAGCTAAAGCCTTGTGTTTCTGATAGCATGCCAGTATTTCTCCTAACTTGTTTTCCGAATGTGATTTGGACCTGGGCTTTGCATTGCTGTGGAATTATTGCTAAAGAATTCAGTGATCTGTCACTAAGTTTCATATTATATTGCTCAGTACGAGTCATTAGAACTGCTTACATGGTACTTGGATCTCTCCCATTCTCTCTCATTACATTGTATCGTTGCTTGTTTACTCAGTTGCTGTGGCTCGCATATCTTGCTCTCCTAGGAAACATATATATGCAGGCAAGTACAAATCGTGGGGTCAGAGTGTAGGACCAGCCATTTATCCACCCCTACCCCGGAGCATTTTTTAGGGTTAAGGGATTTGCTCAAGGTGCTAACAATGATGTGATTATTCTGCTAACCGTGGATTTGAACCGGTAACCCAGGCACAGAGCCCAATACCGCAGAGGTACACAAATCCCCTGAAATCTGTCATGGCGGGTCACTGCTGTTATTACATCGTTCCTGTTTCTCGTACTTCTGGGTCAGTAAAAGGTCGAAGGGACAGTCATCATACCCACCACTGACAGATTGGTTTAGCATCTGTAGTGATTCTTAACACGTAAGCTGTAAATATTAAATGCGACATGAAATGTCCTATTTTCTATTGAAGACCCCAGTGAGTCTTTTATAAGATGTAACAGACAAGGTTAAATTTTCACTGTTAAACTGCTGTATCGCATCTCGGAGCAGTGGCTTTGAACCGTTTACTGAAAATGGAAATGTGCCCGTCTGCCTTCCAGCTCAAGCCAAGCACTTGGCTTGCCACGACGCCGCCCACACTATCTCCTGGAGCAGAAGACACGGCGATAAAACCGCAGCCTTTGCCATATGACTGTCGACACACAGACCTCCACCAGGACCCAGTGTGACCCTGTTGTCCTCTGAGATACTGGCATCCTCAGAAACATACTGCTCACTCCGTTCACATCAAGTGCACACTGGCACGTGCACGGTGCCAAAAGTCCAACAAGTCAAATGAATGACTACAGCATCCAAAAAAAAAGGTTTTTGAAACTGGAGGAGGATCAGTCTGTTAATATCGGTGTTTTCACGGCAGAATATGTCCAGTGTGGCCATCTGCCACATTAGGAAAATGCCGCCTTGATTTTCCTCTTGGTATCATTCAATCATGTGCTGTGATTTATAATTTAATATTTTTACATTTTCATGCCATAATGTAGTATTGTACTATGGTGAGGCCATTATCTATGAAGCCCACCCAATTTTCAATCCTGAAGAGGATTCCTGTGATGACCCTTCATTTGCCAATACACATATCTGGCCTCTGCACACATTGAACTTTAAGAGAACACAATGTGCCGCATGTGCTTTACTCCTATTGATTTTCAGGCCCATGCTTGTAAATTAATAAAATAATTCTTTACTTACTAAATATAGGTACAAAGAAGCTCTTTAGCTTTCTCGTATCCCAACCTGCTCTCTTATGAAACATACATATATTGGTTGATAGTAAAGTTTGAGGTCACAGCACAGGATAAACTATTTATCAGCATGCCTGTAGCAGTTTTCAAGGTCAAGGGTCTTGCTCTAGGGCCCAACTGAAGTATACTCATTTGTCCAGCTACAGGAACTGAACCAACAACCTTGATGATGTCTTAACTTACAGAGTCAGACGTTGCTCCACAGGGGACATGCGTAGCGTAAATAATTTTTGTGTGATAAGTAACAGGATTACAGTTTCAACTGTTCGAGCTTTATATCCTATTTTCATATTTTTCAAAGCATCTCTCTCTCTCACACTCATACACACACACACAGACACTCACACGCGCATACACACACACACACACACAGACCTGTACCCATATCTTTCTAGGGACTGTCTATTTCACCATCCAGCTCTAACCCCTACTCAGCCCTAACCTTAACCATAACTAACCAAACAATATTCAAAAATTTTTACATTTTCAGTTTTTGACTGAATTCACAAATTTGAATGAAAATGCCCCCACAAGGTCAAAATAACTGGTTTTCATCACGTTATGAGGACATTTGGTCCCCACAATGTACATATACATGCACCCCCCCCCCCCCCCACCACCCCACACATACACCAAATGCTGTGTAATATGTTATCTTGATTAGATTGATCAAAATGCCAAAGGTTGTAGGAGAAAAAGCACGCAGGAGTTAGTGGAATAGCACTGCAAAGCCATTCCTACTCTGCATATCATAGATTTTCCAGTGCCTCCCGTGAGCAGGAGCACAACTGCTCATGCCTCATCCGCTTCACCCCTCCCTATCGCTATTAATCAGCTTCTCCTCAGTACTGGGGGGCAAAGTTGATTAATAAGGTTAGGTATTCTTTTCCAGACAATAGATTTTGCTTGCTCCCAGCCCAAATATTTGGACAGCCCCTTGTCTTATGATGGAGTATAGGAGGATCATAAAAAAAAATGGGTTCCCATAAATGGGCTGGGGACAAAAGGCAAAACAGTATGAAGTATGAAGGGATGCCCCCCCCCTCCTAAGGGTAAGGGGCCAGCTACCCCATTTATGGACTTCTATGAGTTACAGAAACAACAATAAAAATGCTGACATGCTGATCTTAGTGAAAATACAGACATCCTGTATTGAGGGGATTCAGGTACAGGAACCATAAGTTTAATTCTAGAATCATATTCCAACAGCAGGCAAAAGTGTTGAAAACCGGACAGAGGCAAACAAAGGCAATATATATATATATATATATATATATATATATATACTGCGATGGGCTGGCCCCCCATCCAGGGTTGTTCCCTGCCTCGTGCCCGTTGCTTCCGGGATAGGCTCCGGA
>JABFDZ020000066.1:9949836-9970228 GCA_019775955.2 Pollimyrus isidori | reverse complement strand
CCGACAATGGACGTTTTGAAAAGAAGACAGATTACGGATTTAGTCAGCGTTTTTTGCATGATTCTACATTAAGATTTTGAGCTTTTGTCAGCAGATTTCAGCGAGATATAAACTGAAACAGACGCGAAAAATACTCTATGCCGTCTACGACATACTTGGCTCCAGAGGATTATTTAACGATTAATGTTCGGTTAACGAACGGCGGTTGTCGGTTAAGAAAATTAACCGAAATGAGCATCCCTACATCATACCAACCGAAATTAATGGAAAAAAGAAAGACATGATACAAAATATGAAATGTTTTAGCTGATATATGAAATTTATCTGTGATTTGGAGACAGTATACATGAGTAACTTGCAATTGACGAGAAAAGTAAGACAACTACCCACTAATCAATCTATTAAATTTGCATTATATAATGCTTTTAATTTGTATAATGTTGATGTCTAAGTGATAAAATAACCTCTTCAAATATTTTTTTCAGCTTGATTAAATGCTCTAACCTTGCATTCATTCTGGGGAATATGCATGATCAGAGAAATGACATGGAGGACAATCAGTACAAATTGTAGCAGATGTTTTTTTCTAACTAGAACACAAAATTCACCTTTCCTTTGCAGGAGTGACGCCTCACACGAATCTTAACTTTTAATATAAGTGCAATAAAAAGTGCATCCCGCTTTTATGATAATGCACAATGGCCTCCATGTACTCAAATGGACAAGAGACAGCAGTTTATCTGGGAAACTGGAGGGTTATGTTACATGAGTTACTATTTACGGCCGGTGATTTTTCAGCCATAATGTCTGTACATTTAATGCCCTCCTCCCTCATCAAAACTTTGATCTTCCGTACCTGAATGTGTGGATCAGGGCATATTCAGTATCTTGAGTGTCTCTGAAGTGCTGGTGTAGCTGGGCACAGTTTTGCGGAGAAGGCACGACATAGCTGCTCTACAAATACACAAGATATGATACTTCCCTGCCTAGGGCAAATTCTTCAAAAGTGAACGGGTTCATTTGAAATAGGTGAGGGACTTCCAGTCATCCAGTAGGATAAAACGTATTAGGGCACACGGCAGCAAGTTAATACTAACACTTAACGTCATTTAACCCTAACAGTGCAGTATCGGATGTCCCAAATTGTTGTAGGACTGAGAAAGAGGAACTTAAGTGAGACAGCGAACAAGTAATCCGCTGTACGCAAAACCTCTCCACTCCCGATACCAAAAATGTAATAAGAAAATGTAGATTATGATAGACGCCTGAGAGTGATGAGTTTTTTGGCAGGTGATAGGTGACATTATTAACACTGACACAGGTATCATTCTAACTGTGTTCATCCAGTCCGTGACCTGTCATTCCCAGAATCCTTCATTTTATAAATCAGCATAATCATGCTTCGCTCTACTCATAAGCAAGTTTAGGCACATCTCACTTATCAGGTGCAATGATGCATGCGGCACCAGGGGACAACCAGTCAATATGAATGGTAATGAGCGCCATACATATAATGGTCCTCTTGACGAAATGTGAATGCCGCATACGGTGGCAGAATCAGAGGAAAGCAAACAAAACCACAGCAATAACTCTCAGTATCTCCCAAGAGTTTGTTGACTGATATGCATTTTTAGATGAAAACATGTCATATCCAAAAATGTGAAACTACCAGCATGCATTGCACATCCGTAATTAATAAACGAGAGTTGCGGCCGTGAGACGCTATGGAGTTCCCTGCCACACCTGCCTATCTGCTGTCACATCGTTCTTACATTTCCTCTCCAGCTTGACCTTTCCTGCCAGGGATTTAAGTGTCATCACCTGTGAGACAGAGTGCATCAGAATGCACAGGCTGTCACTGGGGAACACACACACAACTGGATCATATATACACAACGGATTCATAAACAATTAAATCATTTTGTCCCAAGAGGGCAAACCTATGTTCTAAATTTAAGTTTAATATTATATCACAAATGCAAATTAGGCTACAATTTACAGTGATCCATTATGCTTGCTTAGTATACAGTAAAAACCTATACTGTATGCATACAGTACTGTACAAAAGGAAATTATTTTTAAACTATGTTTATGTTAGTGTAAAATTATGATAGTATGCATTTCTGCAGATATGTAATGCCTTTGTCATTTCAAAACCACACTTATCTGCAGTTACCATCTATATATTTGTTGACTCGACTGTTAGTATACCATTTCTGGCTAATCAATGCCTCTTCAAGTTATGTGAATAATTAAGCCAATTAATAAAATCATCTGTTGGTGGAATTCAACAAATTCCTGGAATTGTTGAGGTACCCTGAGGAGAGCTTTGAGAACTGACGTGCTTGCTGTTCTTCTAGCCATATGACGAGATATCGATAACATGTTGGAGAAATGTTTCCAGCAGTTTGTGGCACAATAGCTCTCCCATGAGATCGGACCAGGCAGGCTAGCTTTCAAACCCATGCACATCACTAAGCCTTGGACACCCATGACCCCGTCGCTGGTTCACCGATTAGCCTTCCATGGACCACTTTTGGGAGGTACTGACCACTGCACAGCAGGAACACCACTGTAGCCCTGCTGTTTTGGTGATGCTCTGACACAGCTGTCTAGCCGTCACAGTTTGGCCCCTGTCAAAGTCATCCAGATCCTTTCAATTGCCCAATTTTCCTGTTTCTAACACATCAACTTCAAAAACTGACTGTTCAATTGCCAAATATTTAATGGCACTCTTGACATATGCCATTGTAACAAGATAATCAATGTTATTCACCTCACCTGTCAGTGCTTTTGATCTTACGGGCTGATCAGTATATGTGTTATATATTTGTTTGCTTAACTCAGTGTTTCCCAACCCAGTCCTTGGGGAACACCAGACAGTCCAGGTTTTTACTCCCTTCCAGCTCCCAGCCAATCAGGAACACCAGATACCTGGCACAGGTGAGCTAAGAGCTGAGAGGAAGCAAAAATGTGGACTGTCCAGGGTTCCCCAAGGACTGGGTTGGGAAACGCTGGTTTAACTATAAATCGGGCACCGAGATGTTCTGTTGAATAATCAGCAATATAATTCAAATTTCCAGCACACTTTAAAAGAACAAAACAAATATCAAAATAGACAGAGAGAACATGCATCGAGTTTGACAATCATGATGAAGAGGATTAGCACTCATTGTAAGTGAGATGTTGTAAGTGGCTCTCGTCTTTATTCCACATACATTTATGAATGAATGTATGTGGAGTAGCTCTGCACTCAAAATATGCCATATACTTCATCAGTTAGAATTCCTGCTGCATTAACTACCCTAAACATGGACTCATACTTGATGCTGTTGATTGCTGCTGAAAAATAAAATATTAAACAGCAGTGAATACTTCATATTGATAATGTACTATAAAATGTATAATTTGTAATATCTTTGCATCTGTGAAATACAATTTCTTAATATATAATTATTAGTATAGGCCCTATGTCGTTAAAATCTGGAAATGTGAACAATGATTTAGTAATTTCATATTTAGATTGCTCTCCCTCTCTGAAATGATTCTGCATCTGCAGCCTGTTGATTTGTATAGCATAGTATTCTTTTGCATTTCATCATATCACGTTGAGTCCCATTATGTGTTGAATCAAATGGTGTCAAATCGCACTGTATCGCAAATTGGTTGAATTCATGTACTGGACTGTCGGCAGTGCATGGAGATGTGTACCGCATTGGCCTCAGTGAAGGAGAGCAACATCCCTAGTAGACAATATAGTTTATGAACATCTCCGTAGGGTGACTGTTACCGAGATGCTGAAAGCACCACATATGGCATCGAGAGTCTCACCATGTTCAAAATCCATTACATCGGGCATCTTACCTGTTATAATGTTGCTTCGAACAAGAAAATTGTCGGAGGGGCAGGCCAAGGGTGATGTAGACTGGGTGCAAACCCTTGACAGTATAAGGGGCCCCAACATGGACTGGTGCCCAGTAAGATGTCAGCAGTCTGGGCACCCAGGGTGAGTTTTTGTTGGGATCCCACGTTGCAGCCTGCACTAGCAAGCAGGGGTACCTAATAAATTGGCATTTAAAAATAGCTATAATAAAATGTGTTTGCACATGTGTGTGCAGAAGAGACAAGTATATTTTTATCTTAGTGGCTATGGTGAGGGTGAGCGTCACAAGGTTAAACTCGGCTTAGCACAGTAATAGCAGTGGAGAGCAAAACTCAGTATATAAACAGCAGAACAGTGACTCAGCAAAGAACATTAAGCAAAACATAACCTGGAGAATCAAAGGCACAGCGCAAGTATTCACAGAACACGGTAGGTAGGGTTCAATCAATTCCAACCCAGAAAATGGACAGATAAAACCTATTTAGATCAAGTGAAAACTCATCTACACCCACTTGTCCTGAGGGTGGCAGGGGTCTGGAGCCTTTCCCAGAGGCTACGGGCACAAGGCAGGGAATAACGCAAATTGAGGCGCCAACCCAATGCAGGGCACACAAATCATTCACACCTACAGTAAATTTTGCAATTTCAATTCACCTTAACATGTTTGCCGACTGTGAGGGGAAATCACCAAAAAGCCCATAATGACACAAGGAGAACATGCAAACTCCACACATGTGAAGCTACAACAGAAACCCAAACTCTGGTCACAGAGGTCTGAGGTAACAGTACTACGCAGTTCCAACATTCCAGCCCTTAAACCAAACCTGACTTTCCTAAGTTCCTACTCTTTTGTTTAACTTAGCATAATGCTAATATTCATTTTCATTTCACAAGGTGTTAATCATTGCCACACTGCTATCAAAAGAAAAATCTTTATCGGGCAGACGGAGGCAGTGAAAACTCAAACTCTCAGAACCCTAAAGAGATCTTTGTTCCTGACATGTAGTCCTGCTGAACGAAGCACAAGCTGTCTTTCTTATTGTTGGATAAAGTCAGAGGCTGAGTACGAGAGTAATTAAAAATGAATCAGATCATTTGCCATTCTAATTGAACCGCCAGCCCCCATCTCTGATTGCCCTGGCAGTCCTCACCCACATAATAATGTCCCTGCAGAAAACAGCACTAAGAATACACTTGTCTAATTTAATTCTACATACAATGTCAACAATATGCAAATTTGCTCATGCAAGCAGACCACATTAATTTATAGCGTGGACATATGAAAACAAGCAAGATTTGATTAATGGTATTCCTTTCTTTGAAACACTTGTGTTGTTGTGAATGCAACCATAATTTTGTCATTCCTCACCTCTGCTTAGCCCCAGGCATCCTTTGTATGACGTTTAAAACCTCAGGAATCCCTTAATGTTATGTCAATGAATCCAGGTCGGCCATCCAGTCCAGGACTTTAACCAGCTCAGCTTCCCCTCTAACCCTATTAATTATTATACTGAGCATAACGTGCTGCATTGGCCCCATAGATAATGGACAGAGGTAGACACTTCAGAAAGGTAAAAATCCCGACCAAGATTTTGTTTCAACCACCCAGTTTAGTATAAAGAGTCACAAAGTAATCATTTGGTTGGTTGAAACAACTCACCTCTGCCCCATTATGTATCCAATGACATTGCTCAGAACCTTTATTCTTTATTTCCTTTTTTATTATTGACAAATACATTTATTTTTCAACAAAATTATCCAGTCTGAAACTATTCTCATGTTTCCTGATTAGAGAATTCCATTCATCTATTATGTAAATTATATTGATACGCTTCTAAAAGAAAATAAACTAAATAAGTGTTTCCGATAAAAATCCAAATTGATATATTGCAAAAATATGTTAAGTATAAACATATTAGTGTAAATCAAATCATCGCATTTACAGATTGTTTTGATAAAACCAAGACATGCTGTATTCAATAGTAGATTGTTGAAACACTTTAATAGTAAACTGGACATCATAAAATGATCCACAGCCAATAAGATATGAAAGTATATGTACATTTTGACTCTTATGAACCATGTTTTTTATTGTTTAATTTCTGTAGCCATCTATAACTATTCATGCAATTTGCAGCACGACTAAAATAGCTTTCATAAATTTCAGAAGCAACGGTAATTTACACAAAACCGAGTTTGTAAAAGTCCATATATTCCCATTTTACACACCCTATTCAATGAAGATAATCGCTAACTCATGGCAGCGCAAAGATAAGCCAGAGCCACTGCTATGGTGAAAACAATCCACTCCAACCAACGTGTGATGTTTGGACTGAACTGAAACAAGGCTGCACTGTGACAACGAGTAATAAAATATAACTCTTATATATTTCTTTTCCCCTTTGCAGCGCAGTGCAGTGCATTTTCAAGACTGACTGTTTTTCAATGCCCAGCCTTAAATTCCTTCTTTTCCCCCTTGTAAACAAAACTGGAAACACAGCTGATGGCGACACCAGTGATCTGTCACTGCAGACTTGGTTGCCATATCAACACCCAAAAGACAACAACGAAAATGTCTATGCATTACAGTTTACAGTATTACAACACGTAACCTGGTTATCTCTGTGTCTTACAGAATTTACTACCCTGTGATGTATTGTCTGAAATGGGGAAACGTACTTAGTTCATAATCAGTTGAAAATAATATGTTATTATTTAATATCGGCCATGTTATGTCCGGACACGGGCATCATAGGTTATAATGCCCGCCTCCACGGTCTCCAGGCCAAGTTGGTTCTACCTAGAAGATTCCCAGCCGAATGACTAAGTTCTGTTGCAGTCTACAGTGCTCAGTCCTGCCTGGTCCGGTCTGGTCCTCTCCAGTGGTTCTGTCTCTCTGTCCTTTTGCGGTGTCTGTCCTGCATACCTCGTTAGTGATCCCATGCCCTGTCCAGTCTAGGGTCCAGACTGTCCCTGGCCCTGAAAGCCCGCCCTCCCTCCACGGCACGCTTCAGGAGAGGGTCCCTGTGTGATGTCCGTCTGACCCTCCTGTATCTTCCCTAATGTGGCTCTGAGCCACTCCTCTGCTTCTTACCCCATGTAAGTCTTTTTACTTAAGTACCACTTTGTCTGGTCAGCCGCCGCCTGTCCCTGACGTCACCCCGGTCTGCCCCTGTCCTTCCCTGCACTCGCTTTCTCGTTTTCACCTCACACGGCCTCGTTTGCTCCCGTTCAGTTCAATAAATCCCTTTTGTCCGCTAAATGCCGGCCTTCGAGTCCTTCTTCGATGTATGTCTGCATGTACATTTAGTTGTTTGGTCTAAAAAACCAGCAAACTAGTCTTGATGCTGTTGGAAATGCTGCTTCATCCTGCTGACCAGATTCCGAAAAGAAAGAGAAAATTATGTTTGTGGGAGCACTTTTCTCCCACTTTTGGATACAAAGGTTGCTAGGGAACTCTTTTTTTGGGAATGAGGGCAACCGGGAGAGTCCTGCCGTGGTGTTAAATCTAGCCTTAGTGGCTAAAAATGAACCATTTCATCTCTTCTTATTCTTCCCAGTACCCGTCCCCCGGGATAAACGGTTGTGTAACTTTCGTCAGAATATTTCTATGCTAGAATGGAAGAATGGGACCGATTCATAAAATAAAACCGCATTTCCACTTTAGACCAACGGCAGGAGCCTCCTTAAATAACGGACAGGAAAGCAACCGGCTGCTACACCTCCCACATTCACAGGTTGTTCCTATGTTTGCACCTGTTAATCCCCACATTCCCATAGTCTCCCTTAAGGTGCTCTGGAGGTAAATATAAGCATTATGTCCTTTCTATCTGACTACGTTGCAATGTGAAATAATGTTAATGGGTGTTAAACCATCAACCCTTTACTCATCTTTCCAGTCTGGCCTTGTTATAAAGAAAAATATACAATATACAATTTGCTGGGGCAGACATCAGCAACATAAATGAACACAAAACCAAGACATATAGAACAGGATTACAAGTCTTGTTTAATGGGCACGGTAACAAAAATTGCTTACAATGTTTTTGCAGGGCTTGGTGGAAATTGTAGTGATGTTTTCATAGGGACATTCACTGTTTTTTTTATAAAACGAATAAATAGAGACTACAATTGTTTATTCAAAGGTGCACTGTGACTATTATTTAATTGCATTTTATTGGTTGATATCACGTATATTACACGCATATATAATTCATGAATATATTTATTATGCAGTCTCCTCCAGGGTAGTTAAATTTTCAGTCAAGTGAGAAACCATTTTGAATATCTTTCTGGAACATTCATTCCACAGGCGATGTATTTTAAATAATTTACAGAATAATTACGAAGCATTCTGGATTTTATGTGATATGTTCATAGCCCGACATTAGACCTGACAGGAGTTCTGCTGTTAGTCTGGCCTCCCATTTATTTCCAGGCAGTCGTCAAAAGCCTTCAAAGATTTTTTGATCTTGTAAAAATCTTGTAAAAAAAAAAAAGTGTTTCCATACAACTACAGGGGGCAGCAATGTACAGCAATATCAACAGCTTTCAGGCGGTGGTTAGGAGGACAGTAAGATGCACTGGACTTTCAATTCCTTGGAGGGTTAGTTTATGTTTCCATAATAAAAACATAAGTGCAATAGCTTTCCTACATCAATAGAGAAGAAAGCAAACATAACCACCAATATCAGTGATGCCATTCTCTTACATTTACTGTCCATCCACATATTTGTACAAACACCAGTCTGGTAGAATTGTGCAGGAAGTCTGTCCTCAGAAGCACAGGGCATGAATCGGGACGACTTGAATGGGTTGAAACTCCACATAAAAACATATTCCCTCAAAAGCTCATGCTTTGGACTGGGGCAAGAAACCGGAAGAACGCGAGTAGAACATGCAAACTCCAGATGCACATAGCTGGGCCCGGGAGCAAGAGCTATTTCCCACCGAGCGGAGGTCATCCCACTGAGCTCTGTTAGACATTCAGCTAGGTTGCTTACATTTGGCTGGCAGGTTTAGTACCGAAAAAAATGCTCACAATTCACCAGTCGTGCTACATTTCCCACGGCTGTTCTTTTATAAAATGTGTCCTTTCCACAGTGGGACTACTGCACAAAAAAGAAAATCTACAAAGAATAGGTAGCAGCGACTGCCATTGTGCTCTCCTTCCCAGCTCATGAAGGCAATTTTGTTCATCAGTGTGGTCAAAATATATCTAAAAAAAAATCTGTAAACCATCAATCCAACCATGCATCCATTTTCTAACACCTTTCCGTGGTTACAATTGTGGGAAGAGCAAAACAAGCTTATATATATTTTAAACTGAATCTGCCTCAAGTGTTGTGATTTAAATATATTATGTAAATCTTACTTAGCTGACGCTTGATAAATGATTTAATTGTAACCATTATTTAGCCCGCAATGAATAACTCTGTCTGGTACTGAACTCACTTGTTATCTAGACGTGCATAGCTTTTCTGCAGATTCATATTCCATAGAGCTGTCATGCTCATAGAAAGCACATTTCATTAAAATTCACCTTGAACCCGTAAAAGCATCTCTCCCGTTACATATAAATACATAGGACCATAACTTACCGAGAGATTCACAGCAAAAAAAAACAAACCCATCTCCTCTCCCAAGAAAATCATTGTTCCCGTCAATTTACCAATTCAGTGGTGATTCCAAACATGTTAATCTGTGCTTTACACCTGTGGTATTTTTATTTTTGTCGCTACATCCTAGTTGTACAGGGAGACAACACAGTAATTTGCATTTCCATTAAAATTCTACATTCCCTAGAAGAAAATGCTTATTTTCATCCAATTTCTTTATATACTGACAGTAGTTGTTTTTCCTTCCTAACATTTAGCTGAATCATAGATACCCACGAGTGCAGGTGGCGAGTAGTAAATTATACATAGCACCCTTAAACCATTTCATCTGAATGATCCTGCCAACAGAGCCTCAGCTCAGCTTGCTCTTCTTTGGCATTTTTACAGATGGGAAACAGAGCAGCCAATGACATAATGATGTATTTAATACAAACGCTTTCTATCATGTCAGACTACAGCAGTATATCCATCCACCCACCCATCCATCCATCCATCCACCCAACCATCCAACCAACCATCCACCCAACCAGCCAGCCCACCATCCAACCACCCCTCCATCCACCCACCCATCCATCCATCCATCCATCCACCCACCCATCCATCCATCCATCCATCCATCCACCCACCCATCCACCCACCCATCCATCCATCCATCCATCCATCCTGATCAATGTCTCAGTGTCACCAGCAGCCTATCCCTGCCAGCCAGTCCATCACTGCACACACACCAGGCCTGTGCCCGGAAATAAATATGGTTGGAGATCCGGAACCAAATGGGGTCCCCTTGGCAGATATGGCCAGCTGGAGTCCCCCCCCAAAAGGCTACATACCTGATCTATTACAAAAGAAATCCTGGGGGCGGGTTTGAACCACCATGTTACTAGGTAGGTATGTGCTTGGCACAGACATAACGTAGGCAATTTACAGATGCCAATTACGCAGACTACCTGTCTTTGGACCGGCAGAGGATAACAGTGCATCAAGGAGGAATGTGCTCAGCACAGGGAGGACATGCAAACTCCACACACACAATGGGATTGTACGATTTGAATCCCCAACTCTGCACTTAGCATGTTTCTGCCATTTCGCCAATTCAAAAGAATGTGCCACACATGAATAATAAGTTCCTAATTACCATATTTTTTTTCTGGGTCCAAATGTAACATGCATCCATAATTATAACTTTGCAACAACATTTAATGTGGATGTTGACTCATGTAACCAAACCCCACAAATTACTGCTTTACAGCATTACTCCACTCACAACCAAATGCTCCTGACAAATCCCTCACCTTGCCGGAAGGGTCTGATGTGACGAAGGGACACTAGTCAGCAGAGCTATTATCTCCATCCAGTCTTTTTCTAATTAAAACACTAATTAAAAGTACTAATTGTCACATTATACATGCTATTTGTAGTGTGACAATAAACAGGGGGAATTAAAACTAAGTAAACATAAATACTACCACATTATAGACATTTTGTTTGGCTGGAAATTATAGCAGGGTTTGGATTAACTTGTAATGGAAATTAGAGAGAATTAAAGAATCATAATTATGTGTTAGTGGGCAACACAGAAATTCATAGTCTGGGGATTTTTCAGATTTTCTTAAAACAGGTACCCATACAGAAACATCCAATACCTTTTTTTTTCAAAAATAAAGTGCGGTTGTAGAAGAACACCTGACTTGCAGGGCTTAATATATACTAATTAAGTGTCAGTGTAAGACAGAACAATGTTATTTTACTTCACTGTTAAGAAGTTCATAAAAATCATTTTCTCCAAAAGTACTTGCTTAAAATTAATGTGGTTTAAATTATTTCTTTTACATTGTTTAGGGTTCATGACCATTCCCAAGAAAGATAAAATGTGTGCGACAATTGCATATAGTGAATAAAAGCTAACAAGACAATTCTATTTAGTTTTCTGAAATGGATTTTGCAGACATGCCACGAAAGAAAGTGAGAAATGTCTACCTTTACTAAAATATTCACCTCTCCAAACCAGTCTTTTTGCTGATTCTATCAGTGACAATGTTTGCTGAACAACCTACACAGAGATAAATGGATCAGAGAGATAAACAGATAAACGCTTCAGCTACAAACAATTCTTCCAGTCAACCTCGGTGTCGACAGCAAGTATCGGGATTTCTGTAGGGGTCCCAGCAACAAATTCAGTCGCTTCCTTAAATGTCGGCCAGCAGTGAATTCATCGACCGCAGGACAGGTTTACTTTAAAGCCACAGATACGGATAATTTTGATGATCATGGGAATAGAGTAAATGAGCAATGCTGCATAGTGGCCTATGTGGCCGGGAAATTGGACTTGTCAGTCAAATGCATCCCACAGATACCCAACCGTCCACATGATGCAACTGAAAACAGGGTTCCTCGGAGCAGACGACCTTCTTCCATTGCTCCAGTGTCCAGTTCTGATGCCTGCATACTCACTCCAACATCATACACAACAGGGCTTGGGGCGCTGATGTGCGGTCATGTAGATACTGCATTGTGAAGACCAAAGACCCAAGGCAATGTGATAGAAACTTGTTATTACAGGTATGACTGTGTTGGGACATTTTTATTTCCCCCACAAAGGTATCCTTAGTTTTAGAAACATCTGTGATGCAATCCAGAAACTAAAATGTCAAGGTTGGTGTATATTATCTGGTTACTTATGGTTAAGGTCGGGGCATAGTGGTGGTTAAGGTTGGCATGAGATTAGCGTTATGCCCATTGAAATGAATGGATAGTTTCCACAAAGATATAGCTGTATGTGTGTGTGTGTGTGTGTGCGTGTGTGTGTTTGTTTGTGGGAGAGGCTCAGATATACATTACATTGTGGGGACCAAATGTCACTAAATGGTTTCTGCACACATTTTTTCAGGATCTGGATATTGCAGCCCAAACAGGGATTGTGCTTGTCTTCATAATATAATAAAACACTGTACCATTATAGCCTAAATGTGGGAGAGACATGGGGTGTCTCAGAGAGAATAGATATACAGTTATAGAGTTAGTGTCCATTGCTTGCATGGTTCTCCAGTTTCTTCACATGGTTCAATGACATGCAATTAGGCTAATTAATATTTCTAGAATCAAACGTGGACCTACTACGGCTCAGCATCCAGTCTAGGGCAATACCCCCAGCCTCACCTGCTTGCAAGAGGCTTCAAATGATCCTGACGAAGAGCCTTGATTCGAATATGGCTAATGCACTGAGCAGCAAGACCTACGACTGGTGATTTAAGGAGGGTCACTGTGAACAGTTATAGACATCTGCTCTTTAGTTATACATAATTGATCATGAATACAGTCATTTTAAATATAATACTAGTCTTGTAGAAGAACACCTGACTTGCATGGCGTAATATATACTAATTAAGTGTCAATGTAAGACAGAACAATGTTATTTTACTTCACTGTTAAGAAGTTCATAAAAATCATTTTCTCCAAAAGTACTTGCTTAAAATTAATGTGGTTTAAATGATTTCTTTTACATTGTTTAGGGTTCATGACCATTCCCAAGAAAGATAAAATGTGTGCGAATAGTTGGCTTGCTTTGCATACATTGAGTTAAACCACTGTCTATTTTACAGTATGTGATTCATAAGCGGTGTGATTACTAACATTTTGCACAACATGACCTTCCTATCACATCACTTCATGGTCACTGAAAAAAGCAATATATCAGCTGCATGAAACTGACATGAGGTTTAGTGCACTGGGTAGCAAAAAGTTGAAGCAGACCAAAAAAAATGGAAGCTATTTTTATGAAGTAACCATATTTCCAAAGCGGGATTGGCATCACCAGAGCATGTCACTGTTTGTATTACATAGCAGTATTCAATATTATAATCAGCATGTAATATAACACATTGCATAGAAAAAATAAGATAAAGAACATTAGTGCAACTCACTGTAAGAATGAAATTGGAAAACTTTCCATCTAAATTCATCAGTATCCAGTGATGATCATTCATTCATTCATTCTTTCAATCACCTTGTGGTTAAAAATCTGGAATTGTCATTCTTGCTAAAGTTCAACATGAGTGAAATATCACCACCAATGCAGTCTTGCTTTATGAATTATAGGAAAATCCCATTTTAAATGTTCAGATACATTATAAAAATCATTGCAAATATCCGAGTGTCGAAATAAAGATACAAAGAGATGCAAAATATTACCTTAAGAGATTTACCCTCTAGTGGATAATATGAGTTTGTAACGGTCCCCTTATGCTACTATTAAAAATATTAAAAACATATTCTAAAGCAGGGGTCTCCAACTCCAGTCCTGGAGAGCTACCATCCAGTCAGTTTTATGTCCTACTTGGCCTCTGATGAGCCGTTATTTTACCTGAGAACAAGTGAGGCTCATCAGAAGCCAGGTAGGATAGAAAACCTACTGGACGGTAGCTCTCCAGGACCGGAGTTGGAGAGCCCTGCTTTAGAATATCTCTTTTTTTTAATCTTGTTGTGTTTATTATCATTCTTTGCATAAGTACCTTATAATGCCTACAATGGATTGTGTGTTGGGAATAGTTTTACTTTTTATGCACTTAATTATCTGTCTTCTGCTTTTTGTATAAAATGATGTTAGCCTAAAGAGTGATATTGACCAAGCACAAACATAAATCAACAAATCCCACTGCGGCTTATGCATAGTGTTGTGGCTTCGGATCATTTCTAAACCAGTTGAAGCTTGTATTTATCATGGATTAAAAATGACTAAGCTGCACTTACCTTCTTGTACGGCTTGAAATGGGTTATTGGGTTCGATAAGCTTTATGGAGTGGGTTATTTTTTCACTCTGTAATATGTCATCGTTGAGACTTAGGTCCGAGATGGCCAGCTGAAAAACTTCATCGTCTCTTACAGCGTTCTCCTCAAATATGGCACCTGTTGGAAAATTGAGTTTCTTAGTTACCAATTAAAATCTGAAAACTGAATGACAGTTATTAATCAGGGGTGAGTTTCCCAAAGTTGCAAACTGAGTGAGTTTCAAAGCTGAATCTGTTTAGCCTTGAGCAAAGGAGACTAAGGGGGGACATGATCCAGGTCTATAAGATTCTAATGGGTCTGGATGCTGTTCATCCAAATGGCTACTTCAGTAATAATATAGATATTCAAACTCGTGGCCATAAGTGGAAATTTGCGAGTGAACATTTTAAAACAAATTTGAGGAACCACTTCTTTACAAAGCATGTACCGTAGTTATAGTATGGAATAGTCTTCCTGTTAGTGTAGCAGAAGGTAAAACCCTGGGTTCCTTTAAATCAGAGCTAAATAAGATTTTAACAACTCGATCTGAGCTATCAGATAAGTTCTCCCCAAACGAGCTTGATGGGCCGAATGGCCCCCTCTCATTTGTAAAATTCTTATGTCCTTAACAATATTGGCTTCAAAATTGGATTGGTGTTCAGGGTCTTCTAAGCAATGTGAGTAAATGACGTGATTTTCTGTCTGCCGAATAACTGCAAATCATAAGACACTCTGTAATCAGATACACAATTATGCAGCAGTCTTTCTTTACACCCATTTGAAAGAAAGATACTTAAACAGCTGTAGTGCTTATGTGGAAAAATGGTGAAGGTGCATTTCACTACAAATTCGTTATGCGACTAGCCTAAAATAAGTAATTGTTTGATTTATTGAACAGAATCCATCCATTTTCATTTCTTATTGGCACATTATCATTTTACTAGATTTTAACTGGGAAATGGATTGGCTTTCTCGCTAACTGATTCCTAACTCATTTGCAATATACATGCATAAGCCTACAATGTTTCCACTGGTAACGGTTCTCCATGGCAGCCCTCCACGGCAGAGCCCAACGCCTTGGTAACTCGCCTGGGAAGCACGAATCCCATCACCGATGCACGCCTTACAGAATTAAATTGGTCGACGGCACTACTAGGCTATTTTACGTTGTCATTAGCAGATGCTCGTGTACATGTCTAATGAAGGCTTTACTCGCTTTCCAAAGACAAGAAAAAAAGCCAAGACTGATAAAGAGAGCCGCCATTTACACGCGTTAGGTGGGGACAACAATGCATCTCTTTCCTCGCCGTTATAGGCCTGGCCATTAAGATGCAGTTAGCTTGCTTACTGAGTTAAGCACTGGAGATGGGCAAACTTTCAAAGACTTAATTTAGCAACTGCTAAAACAAACTCTGACTGATAAATAACTAGCCTATATTAATTCATATAATTATGTAATTATAATAATGTACTTTTGTTCACCTCCATAGACAAAGAGGGAACACGTCACCACTAAACAATAATTTTATGTGTGTGTACAACAATAGTCTAATGTCTGGATTTTTTCCAGGTGTCCCCAAATCCCCCCCCCCAAAAAAATAAATACAATTAAAGAGTTGTTTGTTACATTTATTGATTGTATAAGATAGTTCATATGTGCAGTTGCCAAGCGACCCAATTACTAGGCCTCATCTCGTGACGTCTGAGGGAAACTGTGTGCTGAAAAAAGCACAATGTGCAATAGTATCGATGTCAAGGAGACATAAAAACTTGCTTTTTCATAAAACATTTCAATGAATTGCAGAAATTCAGTATATTTCCGACGAATCCAGTACAATTCACCAACAATAACGTGATTGTAAACAATGATTTAACCAGCTATTTGTTTAAAATGCATTTTTTTATATACAGTAGCTTAAATTTGTTTAT
This sequence comes from Pollimyrus isidori, assembly GCA_019775955.2. NCBI lineage: Eukaryota > Metazoa > Chordata > Actinopteri > Osteoglossiformes > Mormyridae > Pollimyrus > Pollimyrus isidori. The sequence goes on along the minus strand of JABFDZ020000066.1, from coordinate 9,954,034 downwards.
AATACGCTTACTGCCCATCACAGACTTTAAGAGTGGTGACATTCTTAATCTATTTGAGTAATTGTGACATTAGGTTCTAACAACAATTAGAAATTTTATTATTAGATTAGTAATTTCCATATGTCTATATCTGAAAGTGTATTTTTTTCTTACTAATTTAACTGTCAGATAAACCATATTTATAATAATGTAGGCGGAATTAAGAGCAATTTTTGCTACAATTATCGTTTGAAATAGAATATTTGTTCACATAAAACGAATATCTTTTGGCATGTTAAAAACATCTACTCTGTTTGTTACAACTGTCTCTGGAAACACATCCGCTGAACTGTATTTATACCTGACTTTTAAATGTATATAAGTACTTAACAGATAATGTCCTTAATGTATAGTAACAGCCTTTCTAAGAGGCAGTGGCCATTGTAGATTCAGTTAGTACTGCAGACTTTGGTGCAGCACAGTGGTGTTTGAGTCACTGTAATTTGCCTTAGCTGTAGTCACCATATTGGCACCAGAAGCTGGATCATACCTGGTGTAATTCATAGAAAGGAAAACACAGCAGAAATGTACGTCCCAGTCTGTGCTGGTATTTGAAAAAAATGCTATACATTACAATCAGCTTCAAATAATACACAGTTAACTGTATATAAAATAATATATTTATATTCAACAAATGTAAGTAGACTTTCCCAACAATTTAGATTGAAAATTTAATCTATTTAATACCATATATTAGCCCAAGCGTCCAAAAATAAAACATTTATCGTTCTACAATGGAACTGACTACCCACATCCTGATTAAATTATCCAGTTTGTCAATGCAGAAAAAACAGTGCCTTTTTCTTTATAATCTACATTTCATGGTGTTGTTTTTCTCCCCTCCTGGGATTGTGACATTGGCTCAATTCACACCGTGCATGTTGTCAGTGGGAGCCTGAGGACCGCGAGGACAAAGCTATCCGTCTTCCACGGTCCCCCCAATCAGCAGACCTCATTCCCATAGATCATTTGTGCATTTGTCTGGATAAGTGCCTACAACAGCGGCTTCCGCCTCCATCTACTTGATCTGGTGGAATTCCTCCCAGGAGGATGGTGCCAGATTCCTGCAGAACAGCTCCAGACCCTAACTGACTCCAAGCCACATTGCATCTCTGCCATGCAAGCTGCAGGTGCAGGTCAAACAGCCCACTGAGAAACAGTTAGCTCGTATTTCCTTTTCCATTCCAAGATATAGCTGTGTGCAATTACAGCTGCTTTAAACCTTAAAATCAAGTTAACCTTTAGTAGGCAATTAATGCATTTCTGCAACAACTTTCAAGATTATGAAATTCAAAGTTATGCTAAGCCATACTAAAAAAAAATCCAAGGTGTATGAAAAACTGGAAAGTCTTGTGTACTGCATGAATAACTTTGTGCCATAGTTACAAAGAAAGATCACTCCCCAGTACAATAAGTAGATAATTACAGTACAATAAGTATATAATGTGCTAATGCTATGCAGCTCATGTTTATATATTTCAGGATATACAGTATGTGTATTTTCTTTATGTCTGTGTGACGATTAAGTCCTTATGTGAAGTGTGTTTACTGCAACTAGTACTTCATGCGGTTATTGTAGTCGGAAGTTTCTTTGAAGCATGCGAAATACAAAATCCAACTAGATGCAAACTAATTGCTCTTGCAGTACAAGCGAAGTATAATTTCACCAAGAGATTGAAGGCAGTTCAACGATACTGCCAGATGGTGAAGTCCTGTTCATACATTTTTGTTTTTCTATGTTCAATTTCTTAGCTTTGATTACGCACGCTTCGAAAAAATAACTTGGTCTAGGGGAGAATGTTCTCTGATGAGAAATTTAGCGCCATAATCTATTTAAATGGACTCACTTCCATTACAATTACACAACGATAAACGACTGTCATGCAACGATCGCTGCTACTGTACGTTTAATGTTTGTTTTAATGACTGCTACATATAATACTGTTATATTGTGGTTTTATATGTCTGCGATTGTTCTCATGCTATTGTATAAAACATTGGCCATCTAGTTTACAATAACATAGTATTTCATTGTTATGTATTTATTTGGCAGTGAATTCTCTTGAAAGGAACCTTTAGGTTACTCCCGGCTCGATTCTGTGTCCGTTTCTCGCTCGTATGCACTGAAAACGGATTTTTATAGGCTAGGAGTCATTATTGATGCTATACAACGCAGAGCACCGACTCATTCCAATCCATCATCATTGGTAGCGGTCTAAATATAAAACCAGACAAGGAAAACTCAGTTTTTCACGTTAACATAAAAGTGCGGACTCGAACAAGGCCTTTGCAAAGTACGTATTGGTGATTAGGTGTGGATTTTGTGTATTTGCTTGTTTGTTTATTTATTTATTTATTTATTTATTTATGAATAAATCTGCATGTTATATTGAAAGCTAGCATAATAAGACTGATCTGAACATGCAACATTTTTCTTCTCTTAGCAAATGTAATGCAATCCTTAACTATATGCATAATTAGAGTAATAATCCCCCTCCAACGTTTTTCCAGTAATGCTATTAACTTCTGGTTAACTTTCAGGTTCTGTTCATGACCATTGATTAGAAAACTGTTTGACTTTTAAGGTATAAAGATCAGGTAGTTTATATTTCCAGCATTCCAGTAAATGGTTTATGCACTGGCATCACCTCATTACAGACCGTGCAATTTAAGATACTGAGCGCGAGTGATGAAAAACGTGCATTTGTCTCAGATAATCCATCAGAACCTGTTTGAACGTGTGCTGTATATTATATAACTATCGCCAGGAAGAAGTATTTTCCTTACTCGTTTATTTTTGAGCTATATATAGCATCTTCATTAATATTTCGCTCACGTTCCATACAAAGTTCAAGCTTATATAGGTGGTGATGTGTGGTGGGGGTGGCGGGTCCCTTAACCGTAATATACACTTGGCTTTCATTTATTTCACCATATGTAGAGACTAGAATTACAAATTCATCCTACAGGTAAACTCCTCCCGGCTCTTATAATATATATTTTTGCTGTGGCCACCAAAGCTGCACTTTTGAAGACACTTCCAAAAGAATATCGTTCTAACGACCACTAATAGAAATTTAACATGTTTAACCAAAAAATAGTTGATTCGCTTTTCTTAAATTATGAATCGGCTTAGGTTACAAAGCAGCTACGAAAACACAAATGTACAGACGTAATTGCAGTATATTCCTCTGTGTCACATCAGCTTATTTTTAACCACATAAAGGTGTATAGGTTAGTAATGAGTATGTGTTATCTGGTTTATAAAATATAAACTGCTAGTGCCGCATGTTTACTTTGATTTGCGGTGCTTCTTACCAATGTGAATGATGGAGTCCGCTTGTGCTGAACTGGACTGCAATATCCAAAGGAAAAGGCAGGTTAGCAGCAATTCCATCTCCGATTTTTACCAAAGCCGCTCATCCAAGCGTCTTTAGCGTCCAGTAACCCCAATACAGTCCAAAAAGTGTAAATAATTTGCTGCAGCAGCAATATTCTGTGTATAAAGTAAACCCAACAACAAGTATTTGTTTAAAACGGAGCAACAACGAATCTGAGGCGAAAACGCGTTCAAAGTGCAGAAGGGATGCAGGGTGGATGGATGGAGGCAGGTAAATCCCTTAGAGGCTGTTTTGTGGATCCTGTGCTCTTGCTCTTTCTGGCGACCGCACTGACTGAGACATTAGAAGCTGCGAACTGCGGAAGGAGGGTCACCCCCACGCGCCAGCCTGCCCGCGAGCTCGCTCTCCCCAACCACGTGACTGCAGCGACTTTCGGCACCATTTAGCGGTCCGGAGAAGCAGGGCAGAAATGAAATAAAAATCTGCTCAAGAAGGCAGAAATATACGGACAAGGGCAGACTGCGTTAGTATGTTATCCGGATGCAGGGTCGACAGAAAAGAGATAGAGAATGCATTATTTACTGACTGGAAAACAGGGTAAAACAGTCGAATTCGCTGCTGAAACAGATTTGCAAGTATGTTATATACTCGTTCCAATACATGTTTGAGTTGCAGAAGATGGTAAATGTGGCTTTTCTGGGATATTAAATCATCATACTAAGTTACAGGTAACTGCAGTTACAAATCTGTCTGCAGTTGGAATGACTGTCCAGCGTGCTACTTGTAGGAAGATCTTACATGGATTTATAGGTACATCA
>JABFDZ020000066.1:9928406-9949736 GCA_019775955.2 Pollimyrus isidori | reverse complement strand
GGGCTGGGGGGGGGGGGACTGGCGTTGAAAACAGTCATCGATGGATGTAAATTACTTTCTGAGTTCTCTCACGATATGAGGGTTATTAATAAATGTAATGGAGTGTAAGAAATTCTCGAGATATTACATAGCCTACAAGAAAGAGTAAGAAAGGTTAAGAAGAATACTGCTTTTTTATTCTGTCGGTAATCATTTATTAATGAACAAAATTGATTTGCTATACTTTGATTTAAATGAAGCTAGATCGATTCTAATGAAGATGGAGTATACAGTACTTATATTGTACGCGTGTTGCGTAATGCTTGTAAAGTCTCTTTTGATTAATGAGAGTTATACAGATATGATGTAACGCCTTCCCGTATTGCAAAGGAGGAGCACTTCGTAAGTTATTTGTGCATTGCCTTTTAGACTTAAAAAGAGTATCTGTGCGGTTGCTAAAAAAACAGTGTTTTACTGTCTAAATACCAAAATAATGTGGTTGTGGTTAAACTGCATTGAATCGTGAGAATGTTTCAGGTCTGATCATTTCAGATCGAAGGGGGCGTGATGCGTTGTTGTTACCGAAATAACACGTAAGACGAAGTTTAAAGGACACTTGACTAAAGTCTGCAGAATGTATCCATGAAAAATGATTGCCATAAATATACCTTGCGTCCTGGACATCTGACAGAAGACTGTGCTAGAAGACGAGGAAACGCGATGTTCTTATTCTTACAATTAAAGGATATTTCTTGTGACGGTATGAGACAGAAATATCCATTGATTGTTTGAGTAAGATTGTCACGTCACCGAATGCATTTCAGCAACCATACGGACAGCTGAATTCACAGTCCTGTTTTCCCAATGGAACGGTGGTGTTTTCGTATTTTATACATCTTTTTGTTATGGAAGCGAAGCATTAATAGATGTTTCTTGTCAGCGAAGGAAAGTTCACAAATGCCCATTACATCGGAATCGCAAGATACTGGATATTATCGGTAACGTAAAGATTGGATACTTTGCTTAAAGTTATCATGATTTCCCCAACGGTTTTCCTAGTGAGTCATGGTCGTTTTATTGTAATTATTTAATCTTTTATTACAGCGCTCGACCAACGTTTAACCCGCATGTTTTCTATAGTTACATTCATTGAGGTTTTGAAGCTGAGTAATTTTATTACAGCAACAGTTTTTATTACTGTTATCTTTTACAACCGTTTTTATAAGTAAGGAAAATATATATATATATATATGTACCAAATGGCATCCATCTATTCTCCAACTACTTAGTAGCCTATTGAGTTGCAGAGAACCTGGAGGTCCCAGATGGCACAGGGTACAAATCAGAAGAACATCCTGAGTGAGATGCCATTACACTGCAGGACACACATTAATAGAACCTCACACTATGAACTATCTGGAGATGGAGTTACCATACGGCACATTTAGGCAGCTGCTTAGGACCCCCTCTATCCCTCAAAGTTACCCTCTTTGCGAATTCACATTATCCAGCTTCCTTTTCACACTGGCATCTGGTGGTACCAGTTGTGGTAGCGCCGAGTGAGCTTGGCACAAAGTAGCCTGACAGAAGAAGCAAACGGCAGATTGATGCAGGCCTGACGTTACGTCTCCCACGTCTTTGATGCGATTCTGCTAGAGTGGTGGACAAACTGTGAAAAGATATGGAGAGAACCGGAAAAAGTATAGAAAAGTTCACGACTGACAGCCACAGGGGCAGAGTAAAGCTTAAGCTGCCCTAGCTACAACTGCAGCCATGGCAATAAAAGGTAGGGTTACACTTCTTAAATTTGGCAGATTGACTCACTGATACCTCCCTCCACACGATCGCTCAATTTTACCATCAGCCCTCTAACCCCACCCTGAATGGTAACGTTTAGCACTCCCCCACTTTTGGATTAGCACGTTGTTGATGTTGCACTGTTTATAATCCCCTCTCATTTCTCTTTGGCAACAAAAATAGCTCAAAAGGTCCACTTGGGGGGGCCCTACTCATGTCAGTCTGGGGCCTCCATAGAAGTAATTCCGCCCTGGAATGGATTATCATATAATTATTTGCTCTACATTAACAGGGCATAAGAGAGGTCAAAGAGCTTGTACTGAATTACTCCTCTTGTGTAAAACCAAATGAAATACAGTGCAAGTGCACCTTTGGTATGAACACTAGCAGGGTGTCCAAAGATTTTAAGCCTAAGTGAAGGCAAATAAGAAAGTTCAGTGATCCATCTTGTCAAAACTTCTAAAATCACAACAGCATGACCGTGCAGGGGAAGAAGGCCTCTACAATATCACAGTACATCACTTGTGTGGCAGGCGAACAGGCATAGGAGACGTGGGTGCAAGCAAGTGCCCCTGGAAGGGTGAGATTTATTCAGGGGATACAGGGGAATGTATACAGGGGAATGTATACAGCGGAATGAATACAGGGGAATGTATACAGGGGAATGAATACAGGGGAATGTATATAGGGGAATGTATACAGGGGAATGAACACAGGGGAATGAACACAGGGGAATGAATACAGGGGAATGTATACAGGGGAATGTATACAGGGGAATATATACAGGGGAATGAATACAGGGGAATGTATACAGGGGAATGTATACAGGGGAATGAATACAGGGGAATGTATACAGGGGAATGTATACAGGAAAAAGAATACAGGGGAATGTATACAGGGGAATGTATACAGGGGAATGTATACAGGGGAATGAATACAGGGGAATGTATACAGGGGAATGAATACAGGGGAATGTATACAGGGGAATGAATACAGGGGAATGAATACAGGGGAATGTATACAGGGGAATGAATACAGGGGAATGTATACAGGGGAATGAATTGTGGTGAAAAAGGGATTCTGGACACCAGTTCAGGGGGAAGCAGCCTCTCCCCCGAACTGTCAGACATGCTTCCTGTGGTGCAGGTAGGTTGTTCGGCCGCCATTCTGCGCCATGTATATTTCTGAGGGTAGAGAGCACATATAAACTTGCATACGTTTTTTTTTCCCCTCTCTCCCTGACCTTCTACCCATTAAGGCTACGCTAGGGGAGGCAGTCCCCAGTCACGCTCCCCCCGGGATAGAGTGCCAGAGTAGAAGAGATCATTTGGGAAGACGTGGACTAGCATTCCGGTCAAGTGTCAGACAATTCAATTACGGAATTAAATTTGATCAACACTCAAATGTACCATGCATTCGTTGTGTTAGGAATTCCAGAATAGATCAAGAACACAAGATATACAGAGTCTGTCAAGGAAAATGAATGGTTACGATATGTTGCACCTCATCATGGTTTAATGCCCTCTAACGGTATTGTCTCTCAGTTGAATTTGACTGAATTGTACCCTTCTGAAGTATGTTAAGCTCAAGTAAAAATACATAGAACACTGTACTGATCAGCCTTAATATTAAAACCACCTGCCTAATATTGGTTCCCCTCCACTAAAACAGCTCTGTACCATCAAGGCATGGAGTTCACAAGACCTCTGATGGTGTCCTGTGCAAGACGTTAGCCGCAGATCCTTTGAGTCCTTTAAATTGCGTGGTGAGGCCTTCATGGATTGGACTTGTTTGTCCAGCACATCCCACAGATGCTTAGTCAGACTGAGATCTTGAGGAATTTCATCCTCAAAATGCTGCTCGGATCCTCAAGCTTTCCTGCTTCCAACACATCAACTTCAAGAACGGAAATGTCATCTTCCCTAATATATAATGGGACCCTTGACAGGTGCCATTGCAATGAGATAATACGCTTCACCTGTCAGTGGTTTTAATGTTATGGATGATCAGTGTATATTGCAGTTAATATGCATACTATACAGCAGGTAATGCAGCAGGTATTTACACGCATTACATTTATCTGACAATTTCCTCACAAGCAACTTACAGTAGAGGGAAACGTTACAATTTATGTCTGCACCCAGGTAATTGAACCCACGTCCTTGGCGTCGTTTATTGCAGATTTTAAAATTAGCAGTATAATATAAAATTTATCTTCATCACAACAGCTAAAGTTCCAGTTCTAGTGTCTTAACATTGAAATGTTTATTTTAAACAGTGATGTCAATAACAAGGGGTAATGACTATTTCTGCCTCAAAGCCATGGTTCAAACGGGACATTTAACCCTTTCTATTATTTCCAGTCTTCATTATTTTGACAGAATGACAACAGCGTCACATCTGCATTAACAATCCGAATCATGATCGTTCTTGCTCAGTGCTGGTACTTTAAGGCTGCACAAAGAATGGAATTATTTCTGCACTTGGCCAAAAATTACTTAATGTCATGGCATAGCCTGATGCGTTAAATACGTATTCGCTGATTACTCCATAAATGTTGTCAGGAGGGCAGCATTTTCCTTTTTCTTAAGGATGTGACTCTCACTTTCTTTAACCATGAATGTCACCCTTAGTGTACAACCTCTTTAAAACATCATTGAAAACACAATGGCCAATGTCTTGGTTGGCTGATATTATCGGTCAATGTTAATTGAGGAAAATCTGCCAATAAAGCACTAATAATTTCACTTGAGGCATTTATGACGAGGAGCTCTCTCACTGGAGAAAATGCTGAGAAACTATACATCCTGCATTATAATGTATTATTTGTACCCTAGAATTATTAAATGTTATTCTATCGTTGACATATCTGATTTAAGAGATGTACGGCCAATGCTGGACTTCAGATTTTACCAAAACGGCAGCCCTATAAATGAAACAACGACAAACCAGATCCACACAAATGTACAGACATATTTTCCTTATACTGCACACGAGACATAGAAGTCAATGAGTGAATAACAAAAGGTGTCTAAAGTGAATAACAAAAGCATTGTGATCATACACAGTCATACATAAAAGAATTGTTAATGATTGACCAAGAATGGAAATATTGTATTGTACAAAACAGTGAATTTTTGTGTTAAATAAAATCTGCTCTCATCTGAGAGCATGAATGAAAGTTAATTTTAATTACCATTTTTATAATTAAGTTATAATGTTATAGGTTAGCTCATTTTATACACTATATCATTTTAACTATTTATTTTAACTATAACTGATACTCTATCTTTACTATTTTCGTAACCATATCATTTATTATTCAGATGGTATGACTATGGTAAAGCAGAGGATAAGTGAATGGACGAATATCAGTTAGTAAAATCCTGTTTAACTAAAACTTTTAACCATATAAATGATATTGGCTGATATTATCAGTTAGACTTTGTAGCTCCTCAAAAATTAGTATCGAGTACAAAATTTCAGTTGGGCACTATTAAAAAAAAGAGTGTCGTTAAATAAATGAATGTCATAAAAGAACACAGAAATGAAATGCCGAAACAGAGCCAGATAGCGTAGGTCCAAATTACCAATAAAAAATAACAAAAAAAGATCATTCTCTCCAGAACCCTCAAAATTGTGGTTACACAGCATGTCTTCCATTTGCAAGCACTCCTGCAAAGAAAACGATGGTCTACTTCTAAAAAATGACCTGGTTTCCTGTCATACTCCTTAGGAGAAAGACGATTATCCTGTTTTTGTCCTCACTTACAGTAATGAGACTCAGAGGGCAGTGAAGTACTAATTTAAAAAAGGTGAAACAATAGCGTATGCTAATCTTATGGTCCAAAGAGTCCTGTTTTTCTACAGACTCTAATTTAAGTTTTATTGTAAGTGAGGAGTAAGTCAGACTGAAGTAAACCAGTCTACAAATAAAAGTAATATTAAATAAATCGGTAGACATAAACATTTGACAGCAATAGAAAACCAAAGGAACTACTGGAGGAACTACTGAAGGAACTACTGAAGGAACTACTGCAGGAACAAGTAATGAATAACACAAGCAAAATACTGATGTGTTCATCACTCAATAATGAGGCATCTCAAGCAGCTATATCTGTTGCAATTTGTAGGTGTACTTCAGTAGTAACTGAGTTATTAAGTATTTATACCTCATCAAATTGTTACTCATTATTGTATAATTTTGCAAAGTTGATTGGTCATACCTTGAACTAAATCCAGAGGATGCAAATGCAATGATAAATCGAGTCATGCTCCACTTTTTTCTCTACCCATATATCATTAATATTCATATTTTTACTGAGATTTTGGAAATTAGTCTGAATTTTACTTTTATGGAACACTATCCACCCAAATGAATCCTCGCAACTAATTTTCAGTGGACTAGTTAATAGTGAACTGAAAATTAAAACATGTCAGAGGGTCAATTTTTATTACACAAGACGAGATAATGAATTCCAAAGTTTCTATGTTGTCAGTCAACGTTAATGTACTAATAATAAAAATAAACACCCATCAAATGCCAACCGAGTGTGCAGTTGGTCTTTGATAGTTGACAGTGAAATTTTATTGTCACACGAATATCAGTCACAATGTTAAGAACTCTTGAAATATTAATGAATCTATTCGCTTTATAAGTCAGGAAAGTTAAATCCCTCACTCAAAAAAATGGAGATTTGATTTAGATACATGGACTCTTTCATGTTAAATTACCAGTTACTTAAATGGCCCTCTACAGGACGCAGGTGAGCTTCAATGCAACAATCGATTCTTTTTTTCATAATGACAGGTCTGTAATCAATTGGATTGCAGCAATTTTAAGCAGCACCTATAAATAATGTTTCTTTGCTCTCACTTATATTGTTACATGCCATTAGGAAAACAAGACTATGTAGTCTCATCAATCACCATGCAATCACTGAGTTAATTGCTACATTAATTTATCTAGCTTAATCACTATTTGTTATTTCCCAATGAGTTGTCAATGAAAGTATATTATCTCAAAACAGGGTAGCTTTTAGTCTGCATTACTATTCATGATGAAATTTATAAATCAGGTCAATGCATTTTAATCAAATGCATTTTTGCATGTATTTCATATTTTAGAAATTCAAATGCATATCTATATCAATTCATGCATCTTCCAAATGCTTTTCTGTGCAGGGTCTTTGACGGAGGATGAGGCACCGGAGCCTCAGCATTTATAAATGGCTTCTGTGTGATTATGTGTGTTTTAATGGTGTGTGTATTTTATGAATATAAGTGATGCAGGACTACACATTGTTACAGAAATTGCCACAGGAATTCCAGTATGGGACACATGGAGGCATAATATCATTCACTGTAAGGTACTACATAAACAAAGATTTCAATTTAATACCATTAGTAACTCAAATGGGGGCGGCATGGTGGTGCAGTGGTTAGCACTGTTGCCTCACACCTCTGGGACCCGGCTTTGAGTCTCCGCCTGGGCTTCCTGTGTGTGGAGTTTGCATGTTCTCCCCGTGTCGTCGTGGGGTTTCCTCCAGTGTGTGAGTGTGCCCTGCGATGGGCAGGCCCCCCATCCAGGGTTGCTTCGTGCCAGTTGTTTCCGGGATAGGCTCTGGACCCCCCGCGACCCAGTAAGGATAAGCGGTTTGGAAAATTGATGGATGGATGGATAGTAGCTCAAATGTTCCTGAGATATACTGAGTAAAATTCCGATTGAAATTTTAAGGAAAACAATAGCAAATATTAGGGGTTTGGGTCATATATTGGCTATCAGTGATTAGACGAGCGTTGGAGTGAAAATACATCCATTTTCTGTATTATTGGTCACAATATTTTAAGTTGTTACAGTAAAGGGAGATTTTCATGCCAATTAGTATTTGTAGAAGGCAATGTGTGTGTGTGTGTGTGTGTGTGTGTGTGTGTGTGTGTGTGTGTGTTTGAATTCCAAATCCAAGCCGTGTTTTCAATTCTCCTAGGTAGCTATTTAATAATAACTGATGCTGATTGGCTTCACACCTGACTGGCAGGAAAAGGAAGGCTGGAAAACCAGCAGTGCTTGAACCTTGAGGACTGTGAGTTGAATAACCTTGGTCTAAACTAAACTGTAATTTCACCAATAGTTGAACAGTAAAATTTACTTATTTTACGTCATCAAACTCATTGTACTATACCTGTTCTATACAGCAGGATGGAGAAACAGTCATCAACCCAAGTGTCCTCGAACCAAGTGTCATCGAACCAAGTGTCATCGACTCAAGTGTACCTATACATGACGAAGAGTAGAGTCTGTAGTTGCGGGAAAGTACACAAACTAGCATGGCCAGAAGATCCACCAGGCTAGAATGAAACGTGCGCCCGGAAAGCAAGTGGTACTTGCACGGGTCTAGCGCTTGGTGAGATGCAGGAGGGGCCTGGCCTGGAGTCCTCTCTCAGACCCTCCATGCCTCACATGGTTTCCCCCAAATCAGGTATTCAGAACATGTTAAGTAGCCTGCCGATAACTAGGAGAAGGAATGGCGCCAGTTTGATCTGGATGTGGACCAGATCCTTGAAGCTGGGCAGATGCTGACTGGAGGTTGAGGACAATGTGCTCCTTGACCATCAATATTGCCAGTGAGAGATTTGGCATGAAGAAGCATTCGACTAATGGTCCAGGGCGGCCAAATAAATGGGTGGTTAAGATCACCAGCTGCGTGCTTTGAAGGCAGTTCAAGCAGGCAAGGCAGGAGAATAAGGCTGGTGCGGTAGATAAGGCAGGTCGATGAGCACCTTGGTGCCAGCTATAGTGACAATGCAAGGTAACTAGACCTTGTATTGTGCAGTGATCAGTTAACCTCACCAGAACCCACCACGGCATTAAGTACTGGTCTTCATCCAAGGTCTTCAATGTCTCATCAACTGGGCCGGGATGAAATTTAAGCCAACCAAGTCCCGATCTCTAGTCATGAGGAAGGAGAAGTTAATGGACAAGTTCTATTCATTCTAGTTCAATCAACAAGAGGCCAGCCAAGAGCCTGGGAAAGGTTTTTAACAGCACAATCAGGGACACATCTGTACTCGAAGAAACTGGCAGAGAGTTGGGAACCTGGTTTGTAGTGGGGGACAAGTCAGGTTTGCCAGGAAAGTTTACAGCTTGGATTTACCAGCATGGCATTCTGTCACAACTCCTCTGCCCATTACTAGTTTACTACGTCCCACTGATCACTGTTGAGGGCTGCAAGAGGAATATATGCCACTTCTTGTATAGGTGATTGGGTGCAAATATGGAAGCTTAATGGCTTTATTTCCAAACAAGGGATGTGGATGAAGAAGCAATGTAATTTTTTATAAACAGGTTCAGGTTAAAATCAGCAAAACATATTCCTGGTGACTGGGTATTAGAATTCCAATTTCACAAATGACAAGATTTGACATACAGTTGACCAGAATGTAAAATTTATCAAATTTATCTAGATAGCAATTTCTCCACATCCAAAAATCTTCTTTGTTGGCTATACTTGTAGTATATACTTCAAGTCGCCAAACCATCGTGTTCAAAGAGAAATGAAATAGACGTTCTCCTTACCAAATGACAGAAGAATTCAATTTAAATTGCAAAGATCTGATCTTTTGCAGATTGTAGAACAGATCAAGACCTATTTATGTGCCAACTACAAGTGCAGCAAAAGAAAACACGCGCACATTAACAGCATGGCAATATGCTTACAAGAAGTGACCCATTGCCTTCACGAAAAATATATCTCAATTTGAGATGATGGATGAATTCCATACAGAATCAGAGGAACTGGGAACAAAATATGAGTCATCCAATTGGAATCAGAGAAAAGATTGGTCAAAATTAAAGAGCTAAAAAAAGACGGATGACAGAAGGTACAGAATTACCATGCAAGACCAATATCACCAAAAAGGCTGTAAAAAAATAATAAATCCTGAAAAAAGGTCACAGCCATAAGTGGGTATGTTGAAAGACCCTTTTTGGATTTCATTTTGGACTCGGCTGCCCTGTGTATGTTTTGTAGATAATCTGTAAATATATTCCTGTGTAAGGGATGAAGAGAGCGGCTGCCCATTCTTTTCTGCATGTGAATCGTTTGTCTCTGATTAGTGAGGGTAGTGCATGACTGTCTTTTGTTTTCGTTTCTTTTTGTTAAGGGAAGCTGGTGCTCAGGGAGGTAGTTCACTTGTTTTGTTTGTTATTTTGGCCTTTTCCACTCCTGAAGTTCTCACTATATCAAAAGACACTCAAAATATATCTGATCTTAACTATAACTGTACTCCCCGTCAGTTTTTTTTCCATCCCCTTCCCCTTTCTCCCTCTCCCCATTCCCTGTTGTCCTCCCTGTTTACTCCTCTACTCTAGACCCAGACGTAAAAAAAACGGTCAAATAGTAACTGATAAATCAAGATCGAGAAACAATGGAAGGAATACACAGAAGACCTTTACAGCGGAAGGTCAAATATAATTACTCCTGAGGTCACTGCCAAAAAATAAGGCTATGAGGATAGGTGACATCTAAAGAGAAATCAAAGTGTGCACCAAACTATTAACACATTTTTAGCGTAATCCTAAAGATCATTCAATGTAGATTAAAGCTCTACATAATAATGAAATTCAGAGATATACAACCTGCACTGAGAAAAGGAGAAGAAACAAAAAACATTTTCAGTGTACCATGGAGCACCAAAATTCACTTTATAGACCTTAATAAAGCTTTTAATTATGATGATTGTGCAATCCTCTCAGAAAGAAATACATGAGCTACAGCATCTCCTGTTTAGTGAACAATATCAGCAGCCTTCGATATGTTGATGACAGCACAAGATGAAGAACATCTGAAGGGACTCATAAGAAAGGGTAACGGGAAAGAAAAGAAGGAATTACAGATAAATGAAGCAGACAAAGCATACGACCAGAGGAACAGCAGATAACTTCAGTGCTGGCGCTAAAGACATGGAAGCTATAGACAGCACTTCTCAGAACTGCAACAAAGAAAGGCCCAGAGTAAAATCCAAGAATACTTATGTATCTCTAAGAAGCAATATTAGAATTGTTCTGAATATAGTATGTCCTGTCAGTCTTTATGGATGTGAAAGCTAGACAATGAAGAAGTGGGCCTGGGAACAGCATTAATGCCTTTGAACTCCCCGCAAAGAGAGAATACATGATAGTCTTATTCGCCGCAAAGAAATGCTTTGAAACTCTTCCATTATGATGTATTCATCGCTACTGTGACAATGGCTGTAGGGAAAAAAAAACATTGACAGATATCATCTTTATAGAGAAATATGCCTTTTATATATGTATTTATGGCCATTCATTACTTGCTATTCATATTTCTATTTCAAGCACGATAGATTAAGAACAACCAGGGATATTTTACACGGTGTCAAGCATGCCAGTAACCCAAGTAGTGGCAAGACCATGCTGAGCTTTGATGTCAGGTACCATACAAAATATGCATCGGGGGTTACCAAGGAAACGCAGGAGTGGCAGTGGTGTACCGAGTGAGTTCTGTGCACAAGCTGATAGGAGGTCAATTGGGCACACGGGGAGATGGTTAAGTTTAATCAGCTGCAAGGATAAATGAGTAGGCAGAACAGAGGGAGGAGTGCGATGACATGACCAAACAAACACCAGGAGGCGGCTCTATGGAGTCAAAAGGTCCATTTGTTGACATGAAAATATTTGCAGCATATTTTGGTCAAAACCAAAAATACAATGTTGTTTTTTTCTTGAATTTCTCTCATAGGGTCTCTCTCTCTCTCTCTCTCTCTCTCTCNNNNTTCTTGAATTTCTCTCATAGGGTCTCTCTCTCTCTCTCTCTCTCTCTCTCTTTATATATATATATATATATATATATATATATATATATATATATTTTAGAGGGGCCTTAGTGTTATGTATCAATCTAAGGAATTCAGCTGGGAGCTGCTTAGTTTTGGAGATTTCGGTGGTAGAAATCTTCTATTGAATATAACGGGGCCAAACAGCATTCTGTGATGATTGACAAGCCAAAAAGGTACCCTAGAAAAATTCAACATCTATGTCTCTTACCAGAAATCATGACCCTGTTACTCAAGATAATCCACAGACTTGGTAGTGAGCAGTGTGTAATGTAGAAACTATTTTGTACTACTGAGCTCCACACACCAACCATACATTACAAGATACAATCACGAGTACCTCAGTGCTACCTTCTACGCAGTAATGCAATTGCTGTTTTTTTCGTAGCATTTTTAATCACCGCAGAATGAATGCCATTCAGTCCCATTATACTTGAGTGCCAATATCTCCAAAAGTAGGCAACTCCCAGCAGAAGAACCTAGATAGATAGACAGCACCAAAGCCCCATTAAAATATATCTTTTTCAATTTTTGGGGTGAGCTGCATAATTGGAATTTGCATTCTAAAAGTAACAATTTCCCCCTCTTTAAAAAATTGCATTATATCTGAAATCCTACATCTCCAAGTAATTATAGTAATGTTATAAAACGTGTTCAATTAACCCATGGCTGCATCTGTGAATCCCCGGCAAGGGTGAGGAAATGACAAGCAGTTCATAGAAAAACATGCCTGAAATTGTTAGTAAATCAACACAACTAACAGTCAACCTGTACAATGGTCAGGCTTTTCTACGCTAGCATGCATGCACATAACGGAGAGAGCCCATTTTACTGTCACCATTGATTTTCCAGTTTAAAGTACATACTGTACTGTAGCATTCGTAAGAGACAATAATGGGTCTATATTATGATCGATAACAATAAAGTTAACTGTGAGCATAATAAAGCGACGACATGTAAATGCAGTATCTTAGCATTCAAGCTGCTGTCAGTGTCTCTTAGCTGGCACGTCCAGTACTGGTGCGGGCCTTGGGCTATTTTCAGTAAGGCAGTGCAGAGGGACTTTGGACTGAGCGAGAAGCTCTGCAGTTGGTCCCATTTGCGGTGTTAAGAAAATCTTGACTTTCCCTTGACTTATTTGTGAGTGTAAAGATTGCTGTGTAGTATGAAAAGCAGATATTTGCATATATGAGAGTTTGCTTTGGGGGGGGGATTTAAGCTGAGAGTAGCCCATTATTAGAAGGGCACATGGAGCTGAGTTAGCCACTGCAGCTCTACTGTACTGTCTGTATGTTATGAAATCTCTCAATAAAGCTTATTTATGTTGTCACTGACTTTTTCTTCTGTCTTGGTGGGTCAATGGAAGAAGTCCTGAGTGGGAATGTGTTTGAACATGTTGCAGTGCATATCATTGTGACCGTTCCCTTATTTACATGCCTTTGGCTCCCACAAATCTACACAAAATGAGTGGATATGATACAGAAAATGAATTAATAAATATGTAATTGATCTAAATGCACTAGGTCCTACCAGGTAAGAATGAGACATGTTGATCATTTGAATGCTTTCAGAATAAATGTACAAATTAACTGTAGAGATACGACAAGCAAGAATATCCAACCATCAGTCTGCAATCCTGAGCTCAGATTCCATTGATTTGCCCCTAAGAATATTATTTCAAGCTGCCTTAAAAACAGTAAGACACAGAGGTGTCTACAGAAAGAACACTGTTCGCTGCATATCATCATGACCCTGATGCATTGTTGCTTACCTTTAAGCGGTGAATGTGATCTAGTCTTTTAGAGGTATTATGTGCAGGCATGGCATCTGCATCTTTCTGTCCATTAATCAGGTTATTACTCATCCAGGTTTTTACCTAAAGGTGTAGAAATTGTGGATAAATAAAACATTGAATATATATTTGTGTGTGTGTGTGTGTGTGTGCGTGTGCGTGTTTGTGTGTGTGTGTGTATATATATATATCACTTTTGAAGCGGTATAAGACACTGCTGATTAAAACCGTCCTGGTTTTTAGAGTGGAGAAGTAAAGGGAAAACAAGCCTCGCATCTGGACAACATGCAAGACAAATTCATTATTGTTGTCAAAATACAGGGCTACAGTATTGTTATACTGAAGTGTAACAACCTGCCTGATTTTCATTCCCTTTTCAAAAGATCTGAAGGTGATATTACATTAAAATGACACAACATTACAGAAACTAATCAACATTAGAATGCATTTGACTCATAAAGAAGACTTATTGGTATTAGCTGCCTCAAAGATAAACCATGAAATATGTCGCTGTGTTTGTGATTCCTGGAATGCCATGACGATGCTTTCACACCAGTGCTTCAGAACAGCTGAATTCTGCGATTGAAACCTCGCTTAGCTCCTTGCATTGCTATAAAAGCCCCAGAGAGATATCAGCATTTGCATCAATATCTAGGTAATTTGCAAACTCTTGCAAACTCTGTCCCCTGCAGGATAAAATGATTAAAGGCCTCCTCTCTGAAAAAGCTAATAATCCATAGGTTTGCAACACATAACCGCTCAAATCTGATGGCTTCACACTCTCTAGAGCAATTCGTATTGCTTTTCAAGTGGAGTCAGCACCAGCCTGCTCTGTAGATTTGGCAGACGTGCCGTGAATCACTGCCATAACTGAGAATATGCAGTGGCCATCTTAGTCACAGACGCAATAGTATAGAGGAATGGGGAAGTAAAATAACAGCTGCTCAAAGCCTTCAGCTTGGCTGCAGCTTGATAAGATTACTGTTCTCTGTTCCCCTGACCTCCCCAGACTGATCATCTGCAGAGCATCATCATGCGTGAGCAATGCACTGGCAGTCCAGAGTCCAAAATGGCAGGATGTACCTATATGACGAAACCACCATTTTATTTACTGTAAAAAGTTGCAGGAATGTATTACAATGCGAACAGCTTATTACACGATATTAAATATGATGTGATAGAATAGAATAGAATAGAATAGAATAGAATAGAATAGAAGACTTTTTCTGTTTGTACACATGACATTTTATCTTTACTGTTGTCACTACGCTACCTTCAGACAGGGCCTACATGCCCTTTGACAGAAATAAGTATTATGGTATTTATGAATTGCTCTAATTACAGCCATGCAAAGAGAAATGTCAAGTGAGAAATCCCAGAAATGAAAGCCAACTTGTCGAATCATCACAAAATCTGCTAGTGTAGAATAATTCCCAGTCTCGTCAACATATTACTTTTGGTATTTTCCTCATTGTTTATCTACTACAAGTATTAGATCAGGAGCTGGTGGAATGGCCAGGAAGACTGCCACAGGCAGGCAAGGTCTAAGGAGCCACAGGTGCTGACAGACCCGGATCAGAGGAGACAGGCATGTCAGGCATGAGGATGGGCTCTGGAGGTGCAGCAGAGATGGCTGAAGAGGAGGATCCCGGCAGGACCACAGGCAAGACAGAGCTTTCTGTATGATCACAGGTGAAATTTAAGTCAAAGGTGTAGTGGAGAACCTTGAAGTCAGTCCTGAATCTATCAGCCTGCTCAGGGAACCAAGAGCAGGGTTTATTTTTCAGATTTACTGCTCCTGGTAACAATTCAAGCTGCTGCATTTTGAATACGCTATAAGGTGTTTAATGTGCAGTGTGTGCTCCCAGATAACAAAGGATTTCATTAGTCTAACCTACAATATACAAAGGCATGTATCAATTTCTCAGTGTCTTAAATAGTAAAGAATCTTTATAGTTTGTGCATGTTATGTAGATGTTGGAAGCATATCTTCAATACTGTATCTACATGCAATTTTAATGCGAGGTTTATATCTCAGATGAGATGTAGTTTACAGGCTGAGCTGCTGAGGGAAAAGTTCAGCCCCTTGGAGTTGAGTATGGAGATTGCAATGTTCCTTGTGTGGGAAATGTACAGTAGGAAGGAGCAAGAAGAATAAGGTTTCCAAAGCTGGGTTATTTGGGGCACACAAATTCCAATTCGACAGTCCTGGACAATGCCAGATTAATCCAAAACAGATTCCAAATCAGGAGGTAAAGGAAGTGGTCAAAGGTCAGGTGAAGGGCAGGCGATGTGCATAAGCAGTCAGCAGGCTAGGCTAGTCACCAGGGAAATGCCAAAATTCTAGGATAACCAAAAACATATCATGTCTGGCAGGTGAGCCAGACTTGCAGAAGTAGAAAAGCTAAGCAGTGATTCCTGGTCACAGCCGGATAGATCCGGGTAGAGGCATTTCCCTGAATTCCCTCATCAGGCATTTCTTGCAAACTGGGATTCCCTAGAAAGCGTGGTGGTGCTTATTGGGGGTGCCTGCATAACATCACTGGGCTTCCCCTGGGCTGGACTGTGATAATTCCTATCCGCAGTCTTGCATCCACACAACAGAACCTGGGTTTTCTGGGCATTTAGTGATAAAAAGTTTTCAGACATCCAGGTCTCTACTTTGTTAAAACAATGTTATGTTACCTAGTGGCAGCATTTACAGAAAAAAACTATGAAGGACCAAGAACTGATTCCTGTGATTTTCGATATTTGACTTGTGACATAAGATGAAGGGGTGCAGTTATTTGACACTTGAAAATAATGATATCGATTAATCAAGTAGGACTTAAACCACTTCAACACCATTCCACTCAACCCAACGTCAAATTCTTAATAACAGAGTAATAGAGTTAAATAGTCAGCTATGTCAAAGGCTGCACTAGGGTCCAAATTATTGTCAGCATCAGTTGCTATTATTATGTCATTTACAACTTCAGTTAAAGCAGTTTCAGCGTTGTGTCTTGTGTGGAAGAATCTATTAGAATCTACTATTTACTGTAAAAAAAAAAATTACAGGAATTTATTACACTGCAAACAGACCAAGAATCTACTAGAATCTATGAAGTGTTCTCCTACAGAGCTCTGCGGCTGTAGTCTCCCAGTGGATATGTGAGAATCAGACGCACTCTCCCTCACGCACTTGTTTGGTCGAGCTAATAGGGAGTCTAGTTCCACCCCCATTTATGCCTATAGTGTGAGGTGCAGAGCTGGGTGTGGATGGGAGCCATTGGCTTTGGATGGACTGAACCCGCAGGGCCGTCACCCTAGCTTCACTCTCCCTGCCTGCATTCCCACTTACCTTTCCGTCCTGTTTATGCTGCCATAGCCGTATCTGCCAGAGCTGACATTCTGCACTCACCTGTTTACACTGCCTCTAGTCCCCCCTGCTTTGGCTAATGCACTTTTTATTCCTCCCACCCCTCCTGGGCTGTGCTGCCTGGAGATCCAAAAAAACAAGATATCCTGCCTACCCTGCTGCCTGTGCTGTGCTCCCAGCCTTGCCTACCCTGCTGCCTGTGCCGTGCTCCCAGCCTTGCCTGCCCTTCTGCCTGTGCCGTGCTCCCAGCCTTGCCTACCCTGCTGCCTGTGCCGTGCTCCCAGCCTTGCCTGCCCTTCTGCCTGTGTCGTGCTCCCAGCCTTGCCTGCCCTTCTGCCTGTGCCGTGCTCCGAGCCTTGCCTGCCCTTCTGCCTGTGCTGTCTCTCCTCTATACCCTGCCGTCGTACCGTCGTTCGTCCGGCCATATGAAGCAGCACCAGCAACTGCCTGCCATCACCTGCCTGCCATTGAGACACAAATCTTTGGACAGTGTAAATTAGAATTTTGCCATTTTCTTCATTTGATTTCCTCCCCCTTTGAGTTTGGTGCCTCTCAAGATTTCTTCTTTCTAGGGAATTTTTCCTTGCCTCTGTCCCTTCTGGCTTGATGACTGGAGTGGTAGAGGTAATGTAAAGCATTTTGAGACAATGTAATGTTGTAGGTTAAATTGAACTGAACTGAACTAAACTGAATTGAGCTGAATTTAATATCCAGTACGTTGTGTGTCTCCAAATACGACTGAAGTATAACAGCTATCTATCTTCAGAATTTTGAACAAAAATGGTATGTTAGGTACAGGTCCGTAATTGCTGAGCTCCTGTGGATCCAGACTTGGTCCAAACTTCTTCAGAAGTGGTCTGATAACTGCCTCTTTAAATTGGTCAGGCACATTGCCTGAGGACAGGAGCACATTCATTATAGCACTTAAAAGGCCTTGCCAGAAATCCATGGATTCTTTAAGAAGCTGAGTGGGGATATAAATGATTATTTGATTAATCATCTGATAAATCAGCAGATTCCTCCAATGATTACTGATATATATCATAGTGACAGCCCTAATACACACACACACACCCGCACACATGTCGGGTAAACATATCCTTATGGGGACCACTCATTCATTTCCATGGGGAAAATGCTAACGCTAAGTATGACAACCTTAACCCCTACCCATCCCTAACCATAAGCATAAGTAACCACACAAAAGTTTTTTCATTGCAAACACAGATTTTTATTAACCCCTACCCATCCCTAACCTTAGCCATAAGTAACCAAACAAAATACTTTAGCATTTATACTTTTCTGATTCCATTCACAGATTTTTATAAAATTGAGGTTATCCAAATGGAGATCTGAACATTTTCTCCAAAAGTAAGGACCTTTGAGGTTTTATCACACTTTGGGGACATCTTGGTCCCCAAATGTGTTCTATGCAAACCCACCCACCCATCAATGCCTACACACAAACACACACACACACACACAGACACACTGTACAGTAAACCTGCTTGATTTTCTACACTTTAAATGAGACACACTTGATTTAACAGCAGTGGAAACCAGTATTAAATTTCAAATAAATGGCTTTAACTTCTGCTAGTCTAGTATAATTCCTAATGACAATATGCAATTTGTAATGTGCAGAGAGGGTGTACGTTTCTGCCAGTGCGAGTTCTGCATATGTGATTCCCATTGCCAGTCGTGAAAAAGCAGTGTCATCTAGGATTGCATTTTTGCTGCTAATATTGACAAAAGCCACAAAGGAAAGCATCCCATAATAACCCTACAGTACATCAGAAGAGTAGGGCAAATATATCAGATGATGTCCCACTAAAACTGGTCTGCCAGACAGTGTTTGTGATACTTTTATTAATGCAAAGGGCAGTTATTGTGTGGAATAAACCATTTATGTTTAGAAACTTTCAGACATTTTAAAACATTTTTGAACATTGTTTAATAATCCCTCAAACATATCACTCGTGCGGAATATTTATCATTTATTTCAGGTTGTTTTCTACAGAGGAATTACAGTTACATTATTGTAACAACACTTTAAGTAATCCTCAACTGCCCCATTTAATCCCTAACAAATGTTGTCTTAATAAAAAGTTTTCTGTTGAAATCTTGTAATGTCTAAATACATGATTTTCTGACACAGAACTGTAATACCATAATTATTATAATTTCTAACATTTATTTCAATATCATTTACATTCTGCCAGTTTTTTTGTTTGATTCAACCTCTGCTGCTTCTGTGATCCTGTCCACTAGATGCTTCGATGTGTCACTGTGGTCCAGAACCTTGCAATTCATAAGAATAGTCGTTTCTGCACAGACTTTAATGAGTGATTGTATATGTGTGCTATATGTAGCATCTTTGTGGAAGAAACTCTGGATTTATTGAGAGTCTGCATCCAAAAAAGGCTCTGGAAAATGGATAGATTAGCACCATCTCATTTAAGTTTTTAATGTCTGCAGATAAACTTGGAATAGGATTAAAAGTCGGCCCTGAACCTCGGGGTCCCATATGGCCCCATGGCAAATGTTGCCGGTCCACATACTCATCAACCCTCCAGGAAAATGCTCGGGATGCCAGATGGCCAGTGCAGCCCTTTAGACAGAGTCAAAATTGCTTTATTCTTTTAATACTTGTTTATATAATTAATTAAAAACATAGTGACACAATATTTTGCTGCAGAATTTTAATTCAGAACTCTCTGAAACAAATGCCACCATTACCAGTCATATCAGCCCAGCAGACATCATTTGCTTGTTTGGCACTCCTAGCGTGTGAGTATCCAACAACATGGATAATTTAGAGACATTTTCATTTCTTTAGAACAAATTTAGTCAAATGATGGATGAAGAGTGTTTGGACCATTTTCAACATGTATCTTCTAGGACACTGAAACTAATGTGTAAAGTCATTTTTTTCAGAGGACAACCTTTGCGACATCTCTACAACAGGATATAAATCAAAACAAAGTGGTCAAAGCCTTAGGAAAGACATTTAAAATTGCTGACATATTTTAAGTTAGGTAAATATTTTATGTAGCACTTTCAATAGAAAAATCTCTTTACTTCAATTCATCGAGGCTAGTTTGTCAGCAGTAAAACCATATGGGAAACATAACTCCTCAAATTTAATATTCCCATCACCCAGGAAAAAAAACTATCTATGCAATATCTTTTATTTTGTGTTTCCGCCATCATCTCAGAGCATATTAATGTCATAAACTTTATGAGTGACTTTGCTTTTACAGCGCTTCACAGAAAGATTCAGACAATATTTGCTTTAATATATGTTTTGTACGATTTTTAATTTAAAAGAACTAGAATCAAAATCACAGATTTTTAATTTAAAAGAATAAATATCAAAATTACTTTTACTTTTTTACATTCTTGACCAATTACTTTTTAGGTACTGTGTGTGTGTGTGTGTGTGTGTGTGTGTGTGTGTGTGTGTGTGTGTGTATGTGTGTGTTTGTGTGTGTGTGTGTGTTAGGCTTGTAATGGAAGTGTCATGTTTAATAAGGAGATAAGAAAACATCCCCGGGGATGGAAGCTGGACATTCTTGGGTGGGCAGCTAAACCCGCTGGCCGGGTCAGAGTGCAGAGGTGGAACGTCGCAGGCAGTCTGCCCAGGATTTCAGGTTTCTAGGAGCTGGCAATGGGCTATTTTACACAATCGCTTGCTACTCCAGAGCCTTCTAAGGAAGGCATGGGACTGGGCCGGTAGTCCCAAGGAAAGATGGGTGGACAGCAGCCTAGAACACATTGAAATGGAGTCAGAGAGGAGGCGAGTTGTGGGTAAACT
This sequence comes from Pollimyrus isidori, assembly GCA_019775955.2. NCBI lineage: Eukaryota > Metazoa > Chordata > Actinopteri > Osteoglossiformes > Mormyridae > Pollimyrus > Pollimyrus isidori. The sequence goes on along the minus strand of JABFDZ020000066.1, from coordinate 9,929,138 downwards.
CTGTCCAGGGAAGGTATCAGGACCTGTCGGTAGGGGTGGCAGCCCGCAGGAGTCTTCATAACCTCCCGGTTTGTCCTCCTGGCCAGTGGTGGTGATGAATGCTGTCTTCCACTCATGCCCTTCACGGATGTAAATCGAGTTATAAGCGCCGTGCAAGTCAACTATTTCAAGGCAGAGGGGATGTGTGACAATCATTTCACTGTGATGGCTTGAAGAGATTAATAATCAAAAACGGAGCATTCACCATCTTTTAACTAATGGTCTATGACGCATGTCAGTCTTTGGGCCTTTATGTGGATACGAATGCCAAGGTCGGCATAATCTGGGTGGATGTTATGTTAGTCATGCAAACAAATAGGATGTGCACAGTCTGATTAGTGACCATATTGAAATGCGAACAAATTTAATTAATATTCTATTTAAGTGGCTTTATGTTTGTATTGTGTTTTTTCATGGTTGGAAACTCATGTAGTAGTTTTTATGTTATGATGTTTTAATAAAAAATGTTTTATTCTAGAAACTAGCTACCATACAACAGATGGGTGAATCAGGAACAGGGATAACTCTAGCATATTACTGACAAATATATCTACAGTACTATATTGTGTAGGAATTCACAGCTCAAATGGGGATGGTTTTCCACCAATGATCAGGAGAATTGATTATGAATTAATTTATGATTAATTCATACGCAATTAAATAGGGAATATTAGGTTTGAGTTGTTGTTCCAA
>JABFDZ020000066.1:9861690-9883089 GCA_019775955.2 Pollimyrus isidori | reverse complement strand
GGGCCCTGTAATCGGTGATCGGTATCGGCCGATATAGCTTCTAGTGATCGGAGATCGGTGATCGGCCTCAAAAATCCAAATCCAGATCGGAGCACCCCTAATACATACATACATACGTACGTACGTACGTACGTACGTACACATATATACATACATACATATATATACATACATACATATATATACACATATATACATACATATACAAATATATACATATATACATACATACATACATACATACATAAATACATACATACATACATACATACATATATGTGACACACACATTTGAGAAAATAAAGTTGAGTCAAATTCTCACCTCCTTGTGCTCTTTTCTACATTTCAGTGCAGTGACAATGTCTTGGTACGGCTCAGTGGGGATGGTGACAGACTTAATGACTTTGGGAGGGGGAGCGGGTGCTTTGAAGACACCGTCATCCTTGCGGGTGTTTGATTCTGTGCTTCCTTGTGACAAAATAGCCTGAAAAAACACATTAACTCATCAATTACACTAAAAGTGTGATAAACAATCAGAACAAAATGTTATTCCCATTCGGTATTTATGTAGCATAAATGGAATTACGAGTCTGAACACTTCTGAATTTGATAGATATCATCAACATCACACTCATTTGAGAAATATCTGCGATTAATATCGCGATATAAAACAAAAAAGATTAAATCACACAAAAATAAACTATAGCCAAACAGAACTAATAATTATGGTGTCGCTAACAAAGGTGATGTGATTACTGCACATGCACACATTGTGATGACGCTGAAATAATGTATCGTGCAGCCCTGAGATAAACACACAAAACTACTGTGTTAAGTAATGTGTACAGTTTATACATCACAACTTAGCTGAAGAGCCCTGCTTACCGGAGCAGTCTGGGATCGGGATAGAGAAGGTGCAGGCGTGTCTTCAGGCTCAGGCTGATTCCAGTGTCTGGCATTATAAACAGCTTTTGCAGGTGACTAGGAGAAAAATGCCAGTGGGGAATTACAATTTGCATTACCAATTAAATTTCACACCATATTAATAATCTGTACATTTAATACATCAAAAAATTTACCCATGACAGGTAACCTCTTGGTGCCCATTAGTACCGGGAGATATAAATTGTATACAATATAAATTTGGCCAACGGGAGAGATTTTGATTATACTGCCCTACCTCAGAAATTTCCGCTCCTTGCCCGGAAAAATGACGTAATAAAGTCACGTCAAATAATTATTCATTTATTTATACGATTTATATGAAGATTGTTTATATGATTATTGCTGCACCCGGCAGCAGAGTCCTGCACAGGTCTGATTTGGATAAACCGCACCCGCCCATACCCGTCATACTTGAAAATATCGCCCTACGGTATTTTTTGTTGCCACATGATGTTTTGAAAACTGCCATTTAGCTCTCCTGCGTCCGACCCAAACCCATATCCAACACAGTAAAATACTTTTCACCCATTTCAACAAAATTTGTAGGCCACCCATCGGATACCTGAACTCGTGCAGGACTCTGCCCGTCAGGACCTTTATGGGAGAGATGGTCATACTAATATAGATGGAGTTATGACACTTGTTCTGTGTCTTGTTTTCTGCTTACCTATACAATTTAGAAAACCAACCTGTGTTTTTAATATACAAGATTAAACTAGTGAACTTTGAATGTTTCCATATTTTTTATATAATTGCAGATTTGTACAATAAACATTCTACATTCGTGACTACTTTGAAATGTAATAACGGTTTACTATACAACTTCCTGCTGCAATGCCTTTGCTATGAACATATGTTACCGTTTCAAAAAGTTATATTGAAATTTACAAATCAAATCGTATACCGCAATATATACAGTCTATGGTTCAAATTATACCGCAATATAAATTTTATGCCATATTGCCCAGCTCTAGTGCCCATACAGACATGATCAGTGAACACATCTATGTTATGAGTTACAAGCTCATGCCTATTTGGTTATGCATCCAGTCTGTGAAGGCATTCAAGTAAGAATTGCATTGTAGTATGACTCATTTATTGGCGTGTACAATTTATATTAGGTCAGCGTTCACAATTCGACTTCTGATATTCAGATCAAGTTCTAGGTCAACCTGGTTTGTTCAACTTTCAAAAAATTTGAGTTCTAGTGAGTTCGAGAACAGAGGAACCACTGTATTACATTTCCTTTCAAAACTATTACATCTCCTGTAATGCGAAGGTCACCTTGACTACGAAAACCTGAACCAAAAACTTGTTAAAAAATTGACAAATCCAGCTAAGCAAGTATCATTTCACAAGGATGCTCATTGGCAATTATAGCTGCTCTTCATATACAGATTTCTAGTATGTAAATTTGCAACGGTCCATTACTTTACCAAGGTAGACTACGTTCCCCAAGAGATGATTTATCTGAAAGTTATAGCTATACAGATTAATAAAATCTGTCAAATTAATAAAATTCATAAGACAGAGACTGAAAGCAACAGCAAAAATGAATTCACCGTCTTTCATTATTAATATTAACAAGAACTGCATAACTGCTTATCTAGTAGAGAGTAACGGTGAGCCTGAAGCCTAATGCACATGGCATAAGGTAGGGGGCTCTCTAGATGGGTTACTGGTCTATCACAGGGCACTCAGCCATACACACAACACACAGTGGAAATATGGACAGGTCAGTTAAGGTAACGTTGTTTTTGAACTGTCAGGAAAAACCACCCTAAACTCACAGAAAGTGAGAATTCCCCGCACCAAGTACCAAAAATGGGAATTGAATGCATAAGCCCCGAGGTGTGAAGATCGTTCTACACCCCAAGCCAATAGGTCACCCTTGTACAACTAACCAATCAACCAACCATCCAATAACAACGACAAAGAACAGGCTCCATCTGACCCTCTGTGGCCTTATTACTGGACGAAATATTGATGGATGGTTAGTTATTCTAAAAAGCAATTACTAAAGGAACCTAAAACATTCATTAACCAGTGACTCCTTTCAGTCTCTCCACTCCATCTGCAGGAGACACCAAACATGCTTCTGGAGGAGGGTGGGAGGGGGCACGCCTCACCCAGGCACAGATCAGTAACATCCAGCCATCGGCCAAGTCTGATTAGGGCTCCAGGCAAACGTTTACAGTGGTAGCACTGGTGCTACCAACATGACTTGGCCGCACCTTCTTTTCGGAGCAGTATGGTATTAATCAATTAATCAAATCGGTAACCTTGCAGGCTGATGAATCATTTTCCTGATGTAAATTGCATAACCCAGTTTTTGTACTGATGAAAGATTGACTCGATACTGAATTTGAAAAATACTTTAAATTATCAGCTATAGCTTCGTTTTTGGAACACGTTAACACAGCTAAAGGGATTGTCTGTATACGTGCACTGATGATGAAACATACTCCTCATACAAATAGGGCGAGACTGTTAGAATAACACTAATAACAAGAACAACAGCAACAATAATAACAATCATTAGACAGACTGAACCAGGGAAGAAGAGAAACAACTTTCAATCACAATTTGTTGAGTACCCATGCCAGAACAAAACATCCTAATGTGACCATTTGAAACTTTACGCCTGTGGAGGACTGTGCTCTTTCACATAAACAAATACAACATTAATTTGGTTTAAGTAAAATGTGAAGTACAAAGGAATGGAATGGATACGCCATAAACTTAAATTTTGAAAAATCATTAAAAAGAAATAAACAATTCAGGAAATTTAAGGAGTCAAAAACTAGTAAGCCTACCATGACACATTCTTTTCACATCGTAATGCTAAGATTATACAATTACTTAGTGAGACCTCACCTAGAATAATGTGTGCAGGTTTGGTCACCGTATCTTAAAAAGGACATTGCAACCGTAGAAAAGGTCCAGCGTAGGGCCACAAAAATGATTCCAGGTCTTAGAGGAATGTCGTATGAGGAAAGGTTAGTTGAGTTAAATCTGTTCAGCCTCAAGCAAAGGAGACTGAGGGGGGATATGATACAGGTCTATAAGATTCTAAAAGGTTTGCATGCTGTTCAACGAAATAGTTACTTTAGCATTAGTTCTAATACAAGAACGAGTGGCCATAGGTGGAAATTAGCGGGAGGACATTTCAAACTGGATTTAAGGAAGCACTTCTTCACGCAGCGTGTAGTTAGAGTATGGAATAGTCTTCCTGATAACATAGTGCAAGCGGAATCCTTGGGTTCCTTTAAAATCAGAGCTAGATACGATTTTACCAACTCTGAGCAATTAGTTAAGTTCTCCCCAAGCGAGCTTGATGGGCCGAATGGCCTCCTCTCGTTTGTATAGTTCTTATCACGATTCATTTCAGAACATTTATTTTCCACAGAAAATAAACCAGCCAACCACAGTGATCATGAACACAAAAGATCTAAAAATATAATCAGATGCAAGATTGTAGCATTAAGCAGTATGGCGAGAGATGGCAATTTACATTCCTCCCCCAGTTCATTCTATATTCTGACGATATTTACAGCAAGTCTGAAATAGCTGTTTAGGGCTGGGAAGCTTTAATATAAATGTCACTACAAGAAGGATGAATAGACAAGCCAGTGTTACCTGCACAAAATAGAATGAATCACACAGACATGCTTACTGCAATGGAAATTCAGTCTAATCATTTTTAAAGTTAAATCACCATAACATATAACATTTCTCCATTCTTCCTCTATTAGTATAAATACAAAATATAAATTCATGGAACCTATATGAAATGGAGTTTAGCCATTTTAAGCTTTGGGACAGCTGGATAATCTACCTAGAGAAACAACAAAAAGTGATAAACTGTTGTCGTCATCCTGTTCATAGCTCAACGGCTAATAAGGTATTAGGAGAACAAAGCGAGACTTTGGCAGCAATGTTTCTTGTTCTTATTCTGCTTAACATATGGGAGAAGCACAATCCGTAACAGATTACGAGGGGCAAGAGCCAAATCACCCATGGTCTCAGACTGCATTTTAGCAAAGGGCAGCTCTAACACCTGGCTGAAAAACTTGCCGTACACAAGGATTAAAAACGCCTTGAAACTGTAACGCTTTAAAAGCTTTTGGTCAGCCCAATGGCATCATGGTATTTAATTTTATTCTGTTTTATTTTTTTTTTACTTTCCCAAGCACATTTTTAAATGGCTATAAATACAAGTGTTATTTGCCAGCTTATTCCATGATTTGAAATATTTCGTTTAAGCACTACGGCTTGCCAAAACACAGGGCCAGCTGAAAACAAGGTAATGCAGCGAAAAAGAGCGCAGAAAGCATCTTGGGCCGACATGAATCGTACCTTTTTGGGGCCACTAAAAATCCTACGGCAGTCTTTCGATTTCTCCAGCTGCTTTCCCTGTGGTTTCTTTGGTGCCTCTAGTACAGCAGGGCAGAAGTCAACTAAGAATTCCACATTATCTGGAAGGTATGACACAGATAATGATTAATCAGTGCTGCGGGTAGCAAAAGAAACCCTTATTAGTGTTTTATTCCCCTTTCAAAAGCACTTGCATGCAACACAGATCTTTCTCCCCCCACAAGGCATTGAGCTCTGGGGCCAGAAAATGCCCCAAAGCAAGAACGATACACAGACCCAGGCAAACACACACAGTAAGCGCTACATAACACAAGCTGTGCTGGTGTAGTCAACGCAGCCAAAGCACAGAGTCTGACCTGTGTTTGAACCCGCCCGGAAGGCCTGGGAATCACCACGCTGTGGACTGTGTGCTGCAGCTGACTGGGTGGCACTCGCAGCTCCGCCTGATGCTCCAGCCGCCGCCGCCCTCGCCTTCTTCGCCTTCCTCTTCTCGGCGACCTCGTCATCCTCGTCACTCTCGCTCTCGCTCAGGTCGTCAAAACCAAAGTACTTGATCTTGTAGTTGGTGCTCCCAGAAGACGTAGGATCTCCTTCCACCGCCTGGCCCTCATTCTCCTCGAATCCAAAGAACTCCAGTTTGGTCTCTTTTTTGGATTTCGCTTGAGAGGGTCTGAACCTGTAATTAACATGGGACAGACTTGTAAGCCGAGAGCAATAGTCAGCAATTGTTATGGGGTACAAGGGTTATCAATTCCTTACCAAACAGGAATTATATTGCATTAAAAACTCTTCAGAGAGTTGCAGATGCACATTACACAAAGACAAACATTCAAAGTAGTGTCACAAGAGGTGCGTCATTGTGGCATATGGAAGTGTCACCTGGTAGGTTTGGCCGAGGCCATTTCTGTTTTTTTCCTGAGCCTGCCTGCCTCCCCAAGGTCAGCTGGAGCAGCAGTGAATTCCTCTATGCTACGGTCCAAAGCATCCTGTATGGTGACATTGCACACCGACAGGCAGGATGGGTGGAGCACAGTGTAGTCTCTCGTCCGACCCCTGGCACCAGATTTGCCGTCCGCTGTCCCGGTCCCGCAGCCGGCTTTTGGAAGCTCCTGGCCCCCGGTGCCATGAGGTAAGTTACCGCTGCCGTTCCCTGTACCTGTTGCCTGTTGACATTTATTGGGCCGCCGATATGTTCGGCAGTTGTTGGGCCTGAGAGGAGACTGGGTGAGGTCTTCAGACTCTGAGTTTCCTGCAGGTAAGCCAACTTCCTCCAGGTTGGACTCACTGCTATTTGTGTTCCCCTCCACATGAGAGGGTGCTTCTTCCTCAGCGTGCGATTTGTCATCTTCCTGCCAATAGCTAGTCAACCACATTGAGTCACTGCCTTTAAAAGTCTCAATGCCAGGGAGGGCTGGCCTCAAATCACCTCCTGCAGAGTTCCAGCTCTCCAGAGTGTTCTTGGTGTCCGTCTTTAAACTAGGGGACTGCAGCACTGGTTTCTTGTCCTTTTCTGAAGCATTTTTGTACCATGTGTTGGTTTGCTTCTCTGCACCTTCATAGGACCATGTGTGCACTGCCTTGTCTTTAGGAAAGAAAGAGAAGAAATTTAATACTTGAGATGTCTACAAGCTATCCAAAAACAGAAATCTCCTTTATTCATAAAAGTGAACTATATATATTAAATTTTATGGATTGATTGATTTTAGCCATCATAATTCATAATTCAATAAAACCTCAGTACATCTACACCAGGTTAGGGTGAGTTATGGAAGTTACAATAACAGTGCCAGTCTAGGTTTATATAAACACTTCAGCAGAACAGGCTGCAAAGGACATGATTCTTCCCAGATACCAAACTGTCAGAAGCAGACAAAGTGTGGTGCATGTTGAGAAGCCTCTCGGCTGCAGGGAATAGAGACATGGGAGAGCAAGTGGTATAGCCTACTATCAAGATACCTCTGGTGGTCTCCCTTACCCATGACACTGAGAATCAAGATGGAAAAGGTTTGTGCCACAAAGCACCATAAAAACCATAGACACACCATACTCTGCATCAGCAAAGTGGCGACGATTTGCATAGTATGCAAGTAGGGTTGGACTGCGATTTAAAAAAAAATCAGCCCTGGACTTGTCCAAGGCCTCAAATTAAATTCTGCCAAGCGGGGGAAACCCCATGATAACCTGAGTGATGTGTTTCACTGAGCGACATACCCATCAGCCCACCAATGGGAATCCCAGCAAGCCAAATGGCCAGTGCAGCCCTGTATATAACTATAGTGAGTTCCTGTTCCAAATCGCATTGACACATAGATAAATCAAACACCCATCCATTTTCTGCAACCACTTGTCCCATTCAGGGTCACGGGAAATCCAGAGCCTATACCAGAAGCTATGGGCTCATGGCAGGGAGCAACCCAGGATGGGGCGCCAACCCATTGCAAGGCACACACACAAACACCAGCTGACAATCAAACAGTAAAATTGAAATGACATCACCAAAATTATTTCACTTTGGAAGAAAGAAAATGAAAAACCTGGCTGCAAAAATTGAGTCTCTGTAATCTCAAAGTAAGTATATTATAGGCTACAGTAAATTAACATGCGCCGTCTTTTTAGGTTGCATTACCACAGGACATCAGATACATTAGATTGCTGTTCTGTAATCAGCAGCAGAGGGGGGAAATGCATAAGCCATACAACAATGTTTCTTTATACGTCTAATTACGTTAAAGCCATTAACCAGACTCACCATTTCACACTCTCTCATTTCCTATTTAATTTTAGAAGGCAGAAAGGTAAGACTGCTGGCATTTAATTATGCATCCACAGTAATACTAGTTTTATAAAATCCAAGCTCATGAACATTACTGCCTCAGTGTAGCCAGATAGCTTATTACGGAAGAGATCGCACACTTTAAGACCAAGTTCTTAGGCTTAAAATGCCACTGCCACCCACGTCACTTTGTTTGGAAATTGTTACGACAGCGGTATTACTTGTGTTTACATTCTTCGCAAATCTTGTTGTCTAACTAAATAGTGGAAGGGTATACAGATCTGGATGTTCACTTGAAGTATCTGATCTTCAAACTTCCAAAAATAATGATATGTATATATTTGTGTGTATGTTTGTGTATAATTAATTATCAATCCAACTAGCAACATAAGGATGGCTGATCTTAAGTTTTTCCTCTTGAAGGGACCTTTATCTTGCCACATGCTCCTCACCTTCAGTTACCATTTTCTTGAGAAGAGCCATTTCAGAGGACTAGACACCGGGTCATACTGGGAGAAATAAGGCTAAAACCACATCACTAAGTAAATTGAAAGACAAGTTCCAATTGCGATTGAAATACTCCGTACAACCATGAGCATGCAGAGAAACTACTAGTCTATCGTTTTCTCATTAACAGATTAATACAGAATGTGTATTTTTATAACTTACAAGCAAATCTACACCGATTGAAACAAAAAGATATTCAAATACCAGAACTTGAGGGAAAAAAAACGTAATCGTAATTTCATAATACCAAACATTTCAGAGAGCAAGTATCATGAAATCACTGAATACATGTTTAAAAAAATGCCAAACTACTAAATGCCAATTACTGATCTTTGCAAAGACTTAAGTTACTAATGATGCACAATAACAACAGCATAAAAGATTGTATTGATTCAAGAAAGGAACAATTGAAAATCTTAAGAAAAATCAGGACCCACCAAAGGGTTGGTGGAACATAAAAGCAAAGAAGAAACACACTAATTTGTAACTTTACAGATCTTCAGTTTACATGTCTCCAGTAAGTATGCACAAGTTTGATACATATTTTCACTGCCTGAGCAAAGCAAGCTGTTTTAATATAAAAATATAAATATAATACTAAAATCAGTCATGCCTTAAAAATGTATCTGAGGTGATTTGAACTTTGTTGAAAATAACATTAATGTGTTTTAGGTTTAAAAATATTTAAAATGCAGTAAATGGTGGACAACTGCTTTCAAAGTACACACACCAGATCCCAACAATAGTAATAGTCTACAACAGGCAAAAGATACAATAAACTCAAACATGCCTCGGGAAATGCCTCCAGACACCTCCACCTTATCAGTCGAACAAAGGAAAGGATCTTGATCCATTGCTAGAAATATTTAGTAATTCAGTACAGCAATATTAGAAGTACTGAACCAAATGAATAAAATAACGAAGAGCAGGTAGAACTTTAATGGCATCATTGCACTTGAAAAGATTAATAGATTTTCAGGTGCAAGGTGAAAAGATTAATAAAATAAATGAAATGTACGTAAAATTCATTTAACATTGCAAAACCTTGAATGACTTGTTCACCTGTCTAAAGATACCATTGGCAATGAACATTTTTTGGTTTTAGGGTTTAGAAATTTCTTGTATTTCTTCAAGTTTAGCTAGCTACTGTACTGCAGTAGATGTATATGGATGTTACATATCGCATCTATATTAGGTACATATTTGCATGTACATACTCCTGCACTTGGGAAACAGAAATCAGCCAAGCAAATGACAACACGCAAGAATTGCTCACTGTAACTGATCATTTGGGGGGAAAAAAAAATCAAATTATCCAACTGTTAGGAAAGAATAAACAGTTCTTTAACTGGAACAAAAGGCTGAAACGTATTTAACGGTCAGGAAACATCTATACCCGAAACCTACTGCAGAAAGTCCATACCTGTAGGTGCATTGTTGAAGACCTTGCTGCTGAAGTCCACAGAAACACTGTATGCATTCTTGTCATCATTTTGAGTAGAGGACAGGACACCTGGGTCGAAGGAATCGGATATATTTACATGGCTGTTGTACTCCCGCTGGAGCACTGGCCTTTCTGCTCTGACTGGTTCAGCTGGTATGAGTTTGCTTTGGGGAGGCTTGGCTGAAGGAAAACTGCGGGAGGTCACAGGTTTGGACTCATCGTCGCTGTCAAAACCAAAGGGGTCCTCGCTATCCTCTTCCTCACTGGGCCTGGCTTTCTTTGGGGCGTCTGTCACATCGGCCTTGAGATTTGGACGTTTGGAGCCCAGCTGAGCCTTGAAAGTAGTTTCGCCCCATTTGGTGCTGAGGGTGGCCCTTCTGTTGGACAGGACCTCATCGAACTTCGAATTTCCATCCCCTCCCTTTCGACTGTAAGTTTTCCCAAATCTCGATGTCATTGTAATTTCTGTTACATATTCCCTGGACAGAACAGAGCAAAATAAATTCATAAACTTAGAATTTCCAGTATTTCACCATCATGCTATAATTACTTTTCACACATAATACATTACAAACCTACAGGTTTATCACTTTGTTGTATCATACCATGAGAGTTGCATTTAAACATACAAACATTTGCAAAACATTATATTAATAATATAATATGGTATGTATATTATTAAAGATATATATGTGTATGTTTAGTTTTTCAGCTTGACAATAACTTTGCTCGTGAAAAAACATAGAGAACCTTTACAATACAAGTAACATTTTTAAAACATTTTGAAAATTAGAAAAACGAAAATGGTCATGATTTTTCTCATCAATGTCATGCATCAGCATAACATTGATGAAAAAAATCATGACCATTTTCACTAAAATATTAGGAAAAGAGTCACCTTGGGGTGATGGATGATTTTTTTCCCTGAACACAATAAAGGTTTTAGTCTGCATGGTGATAAATCATTTTCATATACTTTGAAGACCTAGGTACCATTGCTGGTGGAGCTTTCCTCTTAAAATATGCTAAATTAAACTAAACCTAATTATTTTATGACATTACAAAAGAATATACAAATTATATTTGAAACACAGTTAGTTTACTACTCAGTATTCAGAGCTGAAAACGTTAGCCACGCAATTGGATGAATGCAATTGAACAAAACTGAACATGAATTAGATTACTGTGAAATATTAAAGTTGAATTTTCATAGTTTAGCAGGGTAAGCATAGAAGTCTATTCACAAAGTTATGCATTTAAAGCAGGCCCAGTCCCCACCCATTTCAGATTTGGTCAGCAATCGCATATAGGTTTGAAATCTGAATGAAAGGCTTCATGCGATCAGTTCACTCATTCATTAGTTCATTGACTAATGTTCTGCAACAACTGTACAAAAATGTGTGTTATTGTTTCTTTCAAGTAGTCTTTAACCTTAAAACTGCCCTACTACAATTTTGCCCACGTGATATACATACGTCTGATTAAGTAATAGTGCCATCCTTTATAAAACTGCAGTCCTTTAAAAAAGGATCAAGTGCTAGAGAAATCCTGCGTGGGGCTCTCAATAGAACATTTCCAATTGAGAGTGAAGGACTGAAAGCAGCTCTACAGATTTTAAAAAATGAAACAAATACAAATACAAATGACTGTCTAATGCAGTCGATTAGGGGAAAACTAAAGTACGGCACGTTTTCCCATATGAATCGTTGTAGTCGCTTGACAGTACAAAGTATTACAAAACAGCGAGCGCTTTTGTTATTTTTTTTTAATCAGTGGAGCTCTAAGGCAGCTACTATCTCTTCTATAAGGAGCTATGCTGATATATATAAATAACCTCCATCCAACCAACTGCCTACCATCTTCCATTTCTGCCTACAGTGACAATGCAGCATACAGTGCGCAGTACAGAAAATGTCAGTGTTTTTCATCAAAATGAACGACCCACGGTGATTATCAATAACAGGCTTGATATGTAGTCACGCAATCAATAGCGTTCCGTGGTAATACACCACCTATCAGAAAATAATAAATACATATAAACAGCACTACGTACTTGAGTTATAAAATCATTAGGAAGACGAAAATGCAGAATGACTTTAACGGTGTTTTACGTAACTGTTCTAAATGGCTGTGAGACGGTTAGCATGTTTAATAAATAGCTGGGAAGCTAGCTACCATGCTATCAGTGATACAGGCTAACTAGGCCTGACAGCCACTTATTTTGACTCGACGTTTAGTTACACATATTCTGAAACTCATTGCTGTTAAACAAAATCACCATTTTCCCGGGCTCACACGGCGCTCCCGGAGGATGCAACCCCAAAAACAAGACTGCTCCACTTACTTCGCATACGCCGAGACATTCACCCTACCTTAAACTCCGAGGCGGCCGCTTCTTTCTGCTCGCATCCAACTGGGCCTTATCAGACTGCTCGCACTAAAAGAAACGGACACTGTTTAAACAAAGATGGGCGCTACCCACTTGAATACCCCTACGAAGCCTCCGACATCGAGTCCACTTCTGATTCTCTGTTGTTGCAAATTTATACTAATTTATATCAGACTCGACAGACACATCTCTATTACCGATGCCTGCCATTCGAATCCCCCCTCCCACTGTCTTTCACTTGCCAGGAAACATCATCGTGCCGCAAGTAAAACATTGTCCAATCAGAAAGAGGAATGCTGATATGTTAAGCGTCTAACACCAAACCAACGTCTACGTTCTGAGTATATTTAGTTACGATTGGTCAGGTGCAGAAGAAAAACGGTTTTAGGCTAAAACCAAGCTAATAATGGGCGTAGCGATAATGATCATAGGTTGGCTGTGCTCGAAGTGCCTGCCCACCACGTACAGCGAAAGCGTTGATGGGAAACGCAGTAAAAGTGGAATTTATAAATCGCTGCGATAGGCGTTGTGTTCTTGTAATTGATAACGTATTACTGCTTGATGTTTTATTTTTAATGAAGTTTAAATTGTGGATATTCTGAATGCATTAACAATACTGTTTACATCATGGTATATTAGTATGTTGTAAAGGTGATACTTAATATTGCAAAACCTATTGTGTCGCAATACGTTGAAATAACCGTTAAAACGACGATACGGTGATCACGAATTCATAATCCCCCTGTCCATCCATTTTGGGACTACTTATCTTAATCAGGACGACTGGTTATGGTTTGGCATATATGTTTTTTTTCGTAAAAAAAATACGTAAAGGACAACTAACTCCCAGCATTAAAAAATAATATAAACACTTGGATTTAAAAATCTTCAGAACAGCTTCGAAGGGCCTATTATCATGATTGTGCTCATTTCTGTGTACAGAATTACTTAAAGCGATTTGAATACATTCTTCGATGAGACGTTTTTCTGGTGATGAAAAATGTTGCCTCGTGAACTGCTGCAGAATCTCGTATGAAATCTCATAACCCCATTTCTATGTAAAGAGACTTTTTTTGTGAAGTTCTGGATGGACTGGACTTGTTGAAAACTGCATGCACACACCCTAGATTGAAATTATTACTTAACTGATTCAGTCATTTTCTTTTTCTACGCATCGTTCCTTTCAAATATAGTTTTTTTTCAGTTAAACTGTCTATACCATTTTCCATTTCTGCCTACAGTGACAATGCAGCATACAGTGCCCAGTACAGAAAATGTCTTGTGTTTTTCATAAAAATCGAAACGACCCACGGTAATTATTAATAACAGGCTTGATACTGTATGTAGATATGAAGTTCTGGATGGACTGGACTTGTTGAAAACTGCTTTCACACACCCTAGATTGAAATTATCACTTAACTGACTCAGCTTTTTTCTTTTTTTATGCATCGTTCTTTAAAATACTTTTTTTTTCATAGTCAAACAGCTGATGATTAACTTTTTGTCCATAGTTCATGATATTTTTGTCTTTATATATTATATTTACCTCATGGAACATGGGAATGTTGTGGTATTCATCACCACACTTTCTGCCTGTTGTGACTCAAAAACCCCCTTTTTTCTTGCCCTGTTCTTTGAAAATCTGCTTCAGATTAAGTGCCAAAATCGAGTCCTTGGTGGTGGTGATGGGGGGTCCAGCAGTAAAATAAAGCCTTTATTTGTGTGCAGGAGGTAGATGTAGCTTTAACAAAATGGTAGATGGGAGAAAAATACATTTCAGCTTCATTTATATGGAAACAGGAAACCAGACCATCGGGTCTAGGTGACGTTCAGGTGTCAAGGTCCAAGTGATGCTCTGCAGGCCAAAAGTGAAACAGTCAAATGGGCTCATCACCTACCTATAATCATATTACCCTCCAGCCCTTTTTTCTGCTTCACGTGGTTCAGAAGTTTCTGTCTATCCAACTGATCAGCTCATTTTTCTTTCCTCCGTACATACATATATACATGGTTTATGGTTTATCGTTAGTGAATCGGAATAATCTCACGTTTGCTGTGGTATTTTGTTTGCTATAGGAATGCCGTATTTGACACATTAGTTGTAATTGTTATTCAAAACATTGTTTCAAAACCAAAATGTTTGGGCAAATAAATTATAGTCACTTATAAATATCAGTTGGCCATAAATTATAGCCAGATCTTTGTTAATATATACAGTTTAAATGCTTAGAATCAAATCGCACAAGTTGTAAATGATTGCTATAATGATATAATTACATTAATTCTATAAGTGTTACTTGACTTCATGTTAATCAATATGCAAGGCTCTATTGGTGTATATGAATTCTATCCACAGATAAGCAATTTCAAAGGCAAGAGGAGAAAAGCGGCGAGAGCTACTATGTGATTAGCCTTAAAATCTATTTAGAATGTTGGTAAAGTGTCCAAAATTGTTGTTGCGTTGGATTTGCCTAGTTTGCACATGTCATCTGAATTCACTTTCCATTCTTTGCTTTGGTCAGTCCTCATCTGTCATGGATACTGCACCTATAACTGTAATGTCCACCAGTTCTAGACAGTAGTGTGGTGCCAAGTACAGCAGTAAAACTAACAAAAGAAACTCATTAAATATTTGGACTGCATTTAACACCTGCAGGAATGCCAACCTAATGCTTCCCGTATGGGATGGGCTATTTGCCCATATTGGAGGATAGGAATATTTTGTTTACTTTGGTATTGCAGAGACAACGTGATGCTCATCACAATGAAGAGAAGCCTTTCTAATCCTCAGTCTGGTGAAAAGAAAAGAGCGACCTCCACTGGGAGTGAAAGGCATCCAAGCAAGCACTTGGATTTGCATACAGGCTTCCAAATGCAGAAAGGTTTCATGGCATTTTGAATGTATTAATGCTGACAGACAGATTTGTGCTCATTTGTGTGTATCTGTGTGCCTAAACATGATCCTTATCATTGTTGCAATTCTCTTCAAAAGCAAAGGATTGTTAATAACAGTGGATAATTAATGGACTAACAATCTATTCCTTCCAGGGCTGGCTCACCCTATAGGTGACAATTGGCAATGTCCCGGGTCACCATTTGGTTATGTGGCATAAAAGATGGGCTGGAAAACATTTTGTTACATTACAGTTATTTACACTAGTTTTATTATTTCACTACTTTCTGGTGAAACAGACATTAGCTGGTCAATAGCAGTCAGATACCATGTACTACTGAAGTGTTATATTATAAACAAATTGATAAAACACCAGAACACTCAGGGTCAGCCCTGACTCCTTCATTTTACTTGTCAAGACTATTAAGAGTGTGAATATTATACCAGGCTTATGTTCATCTTCCTCAATCAAGGAATGCTTTTGAAGGCCCAAGCACATACTGTTTCCAGATGTACCTTCTCCATCATTAACCTCTTTGGATGTTTTCATGAATGTTTTGTCTTCATGGGAAGTCGGTGACACGACCAGACTGTGATAATCCTAGGTCTTAACAAGGAGACATGCAAGGATGGGTTGCTCTTAAGAGATGGTAGGCAAAGATTGTAGGTCACTGAATTAATATCGAAATGTGTTGGGGATGGGTTGATGTATCTGGGACTTATAAGCTATTATGCTAAAAGTATACCCTTGTGCCTATCCCCCCTGTTCTGCAACATCCTGTGTTTTTGCACTTTAAGTATTATGAAACCTCACCCTCGTTACTTGCTGTTTGCATGTCACATTGTGGTCTTGGAAGGTATGGCTCTCAGCCAGGCTGAACTACACAGTACTGATATCCAAGAATTTCTGCACTCACAGTTTTCCAGTGCAATATGTTGAAGGTTGTTGCTCCTGGGCTCCTTGGCAACATAAAGCAGCTGATGGTCATTTGTACACATTAGATTCCCTGTGCATCATCTCATTACATTACATAACAAAAATGAGTTATATTGCAAATATTGTAAACCATCAATTGTACATTGTATTTTGCAGTATGTAGGGTAAAATTTAAATGTTCAGACTCAGTATTTGATGGTAAAATGTTTCACTCACAAACGATAATTTTATTTGGATAGGTTTGTACAAACATATCCTACCTCGATTTGGCATTGTTTGCACATTCTTCTTAGAAAGACAATCAGATGTGAAAGGGCCATTGAAATGGGCAATCTTGAGGTCGCTTAACAAACAATTAGATCTGGATCCAGGCTCTAATTGTGTCAGCTGAGGAGGTTTAATTTTTTGTTGTGTTGCATACCTCCAATTAGAGTCAGCTTGGGTATTTTTTAGTGGTGACTTTTTACCGCTCTCCCATACCATATACCATACCAAACCGGACACCAGCAATGAGTCCGACTTACTGTCAACAATGCAGAACCAAGCTCTGGCAATGGTTGTAGAGGGACCAAACAGTCCTTATAAGGCAGCCCAGCACCCCATACTCCAGGGAGGCTGAGGAGTGTGATCCCCCTATAGTTGGAACACACTGTCCAGAGGTACTGCCCCCGATGTCCATGTGATGCTGCAGATGCGTGTCAACCAGGACAGCCCCACAGCATCCAGAGCTTTTTAACCACCTCAGTGACCTCTGCCCCATAGTCCCCAGACTCTGCTTCCTCATTGGAAGTTGTGTCGGAGGGATTGAGGAGGTTTTCGAAGTATTCCTTTCCCCGACCCAGATCGCCCCGAGCTGAGGCCAACAGTGTACCATCC
The DNA here is from genome assembly GCA_019775955.2 of Pollimyrus isidori. Taxonomy (NCBI): domain Eukaryota; kingdom Metazoa; phylum Chordata; class Actinopteri; order Osteoglossiformes; family Mormyridae; genus Pollimyrus; species Pollimyrus isidori. The sequence continues at coordinate 9,865,948 of JABFDZ020000066.1, read as the reverse complement.
CCACCATAAATGGTGTTGATGCTGCACCGCTTTCCCACTCTGAGACGCTGGATGGTAGACCAGAATGTCCTCAAAGCCGTCCAGAAGTCATTCTCCATTGCCTCGCCAAACTCCTCCGATACCCGAGTTTTTGCCTCAGCGACCGCCGAAGCTCCGTTCCAATGGCCCGCCTGTACTTTTCAGCTGCCTCCGGTGTCCCACAGGCCAAAAAGGCTCCACAGGACTCCATCTTCAGCTTGATGGCATCCCTCACCACTGGTGTCCACCAGCCGGTTCAGGTATTGCTGCTGCTACAAACACAAACCACCTTACGGCCACAGCTCCGGTCAGCTGCCTCCACAATGGAGATGCGGAACACGGCCCATTCAAACTCAATGTCCCCCGCCTCGGAAAATGGGCGAAGTTCTGCCGGAGGTAAGAGTTGAAGCTTCTTTGGACAGGGGATTCCGCCAGATGTTCCCAGCAGACCCGCACTATACGCTTGGGTCTGCCAGGTCTGACTGGCTCCCTCACCCATCGGCGGAGCGAACCCTCCACCAGGGGGTGATTGGTTGACAGCTCCGCCCCTTTCCTCACCCGATTGTCCGATACATGAGGCTGCAAGTCCAACGACACGACCACAATGTCGATCATTGAACTGTGGCCTAGGGTGTCCTGGTGCCAAGTGCACATATGGACACCATTATGCTTGAACATGGTGTTCATTATGGACAATCTGTGATGGGTACAGAAGTCCAATAACAAAACACCACTCGGGTTCAGATCGGGGGAGGTTGGTTCCTCCCAATCATCCCCCTCCAGGTCTCACTGTCATTACCCACATGAGCATTGAAGTCCCCCAGCAAAACAAGAGAGTCCGCGGGAGGAGCACTCTCCAACACCCCTTCCAAGGGCTCAAAAAGGGTGGGTATTCTGAACTGCCGCTTGGCGGATAAGCGCAAACAACAGCCAGGACCCGTCCCCCCACCCGAAGGCGAAGGGAGGCTACCCTCTCGTCCCCAGAGCTAGCTTCTGCAGCCGAGGATTGGACTGCCAAGGTCCCCGCCTTCGGTCACTGCGTAATTCACACTGCACCCAACCCCTATGGCCCCTCCTACAGGTGGTGAGCCCATTGGAAGGGGACCCACTTGCCTTTTTTAGGCTGTGCCCGACCAGGCCCCATGGGTGCAGGCCAGGCCACCAGGTGCTCGCCATCAAGCCACACCCCCAGGCCTGGCTCCAGAGCGGGGGGCTGGTGAGCCATGTCCAGGCAAGGGAAATCATGGACCCAGTATTTTGTTCATCTTTAGGGGTCTTGTGAGCTGCACTTCATCTGGTTAGTCACCCAGGACCGGTTTGCCTTGGGTGACACTACCAGGGGCATAAAGCCCTGGGCAACTTAGCTCCTGGGATCATTGGAACACGCAGTGCCCTCCACTATGATAAGGTGTCAGTGCCAGGAGAGGCCTAAGATATTTAACAATTTATTTTTGTTGGCAGCGTGTTCTTCATTTAATTTTGCCTGAAGCATTCAAGTGTTTGAGGATAGTCCTATGTGAGAAAATATGAAGACACGTAAGACTCTGCAAAATTGCTTTTGTAATGTGTAGAAAATACAGAAATAAAACTCACTACAACCATATGCTGGATAAGTGGCATGGAAGACTGATGGATGGTTCCAGATTGAATCATATTTCCTCGTAAATTCAGACGACAAAAATTGGGTTTACAATAGACAGAAAAGGTATTGTGGATCTTCGGAGATATAAGCTGACATAGTTAAAGAGCTGGACTTGGACAAAAAAAAACTTTTATTTTAAAATCACAGGAATCAAACTAGGGTATTTGAACCTGAACATTTACAGTTAACAGACTGAAATATGGGGCGGCATGGTGGTGCTGTGGTTATCACTGTTATCTCATACCCCTGGGACCTAGGTTCGAGTCTCCACCTGAGTTATTTGTGTGTGGAGTTTGCATGTTCTCCCTGTGTCATTGTGGGGCTTCCCCCCACAGTCCAAAGACATGCTGTGGTGGATTGGAGTTCCTAAACTGCCTGTGAATGTGCTCTGTGATGGGCTGCACCTGCCTGTGCCCCCCCATCCAGGGTTGTTCCCTGCCTTGTGCCCGTTGCTTCCAGGACAGATATCTTCAAACTTTACAGGCACATTGTAAGGGTGAAACTAATTAAATTTTTTTTTTGAGGGGGGAATGAATTGAATTTCAATTTTACTACGTGCTACATGCCTGATTGGTAACAACAAAATTTGAGGGACGGGTTCACACTGGATATATTATTACCCGTATTACGTTTTGTCTATGTGCTTGTGTGCCGGAACTGATCAAATTTTGAGACAGATGCCGGCTCCAAAACCAAAGCTGCTCCGTATAATCGTAGCAAAGAAAGAGCCAATTTAATAATAACCATTGTTCCCCATGGGGAAATTGTCATTACACCTCCCTCACCTTGCTCTCTTTTTTTTGCAGGGTAAACTGTCCACAAAGGGCAGCCACCCATATCAGCACCCAGAGAGTTGGGGGTTATGGGCCTCATTCAAGGACCCACAGACATGCTGAGGGTGAAGATCTGGAGCTGTTCAGATTTTAGGAGAAATCTTACCAAACGTGACAGAACTGCGTTTAGTGACAGCCAAGGAAAGGGTGACTGCAGAAGACAACCTTGTGATGAGGATAACTCTATTTCATCTTATTTCTCTGTTTAATACATTTGGTCTTTGGCAGATCATATTACCACACCACAAAAACACTGTATGAATGAATATCTACACCTGGTACACTTGAGAGAAATCATCCCCAATCTGAAGTCACTGTGCCAGGTAGCAGCAAAGGAAGAATAGGACGCTGTGGCAGCCATCTTGTGAACACAGTATTCCGTAGATGTTTCTAGGAACATCGTACAGGCCAGTAGTTCTCACACTGTGGGGTACTGTGGGGTATGAGTGTAGAATATGCATTGCAATGTACCATTTGCCTCACTCGTCCATCAGCATGGTAATGTGTCTGCAAAATGTATTGTGGACTGAACTTGGCGACAAGTACAATTGGGGAATTTAATTGAAGTTGGGCTTTTAATAAGGATTTAGGAGATGGGGAGAATGTGTAAGGTAGGCTTGTGTGGTATTACCGTAAGATTGTCATATTACTGTCATATTTACGATTGGCAAAATTTATCATGGGTGAAGTCACTAGAGATAATGGTTAGAGGTGTGGGAAGGGCAGTGATTAGATCGGGGAGGGGGTTAGCAGGCCCTCCAGGGATAGGCCCGGCCCAGAGATCGATGACCTCAATGAGAGGAGTAGGATTTACATGGGGGAGGGCGGAGACATCCCAGAGCTCTCTTGGGAATACATATAGTTGTCCATCTGACATCATGTTTTCTATTTATATCTGTAAAAATAAGATTAGCTCAGAGAACAATCCTCATAAACTAAATCACAGCTAAAGTAAAGCTACACCACGTAAATAATGATTATCTGAAAGTATAAAATTTTGTAGTGCTTTTTGACTCTGAGCATGATAAATAGAAGCAAAGGTTTCAAGACTTAATGATAATATTTGTAGAATTGTCACACATGTACCCTAATAATAATTTTCCTTTGCCTCATAGTTTTCCTAATTGAATATCTCAACATCATTGCTTTTTGTTACACTCTTATGTGGAGAGAAAATAAAATGAAGCTTGATATTACATAAAATATTAATTAAAATAATTCTAGCATTTCCTGTCATTTTACAGCTAAATAAAATGTCACACACCCTGAAAATACCATACAGATAATAATGTTTCATAGCGATGTATGAAAATTAAGCTCTGAAACCAAAATTACTTTACCCAACTGAACCACTCGGTCTTGAGCTCTAGTTCAAAAGAATAAACAACTTAACAAAGCTCTTGCTGTGAAGGAAAATAGAGATGGTTTGTAATGATGGAGTCTTACCATTCTGTGGTCAGTCAGGGAGGGCTTCTGTTGTTTGTGTAGTCAGGGATAGCTCTTACAGTTCTGTCACATAAATGTGAACTATATGAAGCAGTTGGGTGGAAATTTGCACTACAATATGCTGCACTTTGTTGCATCTGTGCAACACTCATGCTACCAAGAGTCGGGTGACGAATACAAGAAATGCCTTGCAATTCGCCTTAACAGATGCCATGCATTTGCCTATGCAGACCTCGTATTTCATTTACACTCACCTAAAGGATTATTAGGAACACCATACTAATACGGTGTTTGACCCCCTTTCGCCTTCAGAACTGCC
>JABFDZ020000066.1:9824547-9838557 GCA_019775955.2 Pollimyrus isidori | reverse complement strand
GCCAGGGGGCAATAAGTATGCCCACTCCAGCTCGGCGCCTCTCCCCGTGAGCAACTCCAGAGTGGAAGAGGGTCCAAGTTCCCCCTTCGAGGGGATTGGTTCCAGAGCCCAAGCTATGGGTCGAGGTGACTCCGACTATATCTAGCTGGAACTTTCTGACCTTGCGCACCAGCTCAGGCTCCTTCCCCATCAGAGAGGTGACATTCCATGTCCCAAGAGCTAGCTTCTGCAGCGGAGGATCAGACCGCCAGGGTCCTCACCTTTGGCCACTGCCCAACTCCCATAGCACTCGACTCCTATAGCCCCTCCCATGGGTGGTGAGCCCATTGGAGGGGGGACCCACGTGCCTTGTTCGGGCTGTGAACGACCAGGCCCCATGAGTGTAGGCCTGGCCACCAGGCGCTTGCCATCGAGCCCCACCCCCAGGCCTGTCTCCGGGGGGGCCTGGTGACCCGTGTCCAGGCACGGGAAACCGTGATTCCATAATGTTTTTCTTCATAGTAAGTCTTGGTGAGCCACACTTCGTCTGGTTCCTCACCCAGGACCTGTTTGCCTTGCGTGACCATACCAGGGACATAAAGCCCCGGGCAACTTGGCTCCTGGGATCATTGGATCACGCAAACCCCTCCACCACGATAAGGTGTCTGCTCTAGGAGGGGTGTATTACATAGTTGGCAGTAATTTCCATGCATGTTTAATTTCAGATTGGCCAAATTGGCACACATGATTAAATCAGTTGTCAATCCATTGTTGATTGACATGCTACTTAAAAAATGTCATTAAAAAAAATATTTTCATCCCATTAAAGACTATAACACCAATTAGCTTTTTAACAATCCAGGTAGTGCCTTCTCCACATCACCATGACAAATATCCAATACTGGTCTTCATATGTAAAAACATGACTAAAATAAAAATGAATTGACTTTGACTTAAATCAACATAACATATTTCGTGCTAATTAGTTCCTATGAGATGCTGTCATTATCATTATTATATTAGGGAATAATATTAAATGTGAATCAGGTTTATGCCCTTCTTTAGTAGTGTTCTTTGTCATTATGTCAGCTCTGTTCCCTTGGAGGTATCCTCACATACTCTTATTCTTGCCATGTACAAATCCCTCCCTGATCACTGGCACTCGCACAATGGCTTTCTGCATACCACAGAGTCTGCTGTGTGATCTCACACAAGTAGTAAAGCTAGTCAGGGCTTGTATAGAAGCACAAGTCATTGGCACTTTAGCACATACTGTGTCAGTGGTTTTTGTCCATGTGTGCAATTAATTAGCTAAATATTGATGGTTTTCTTAGTCTAAAAGTAGATTTTCCTATGTGTGACCCTATTTTATTTTGTTTTCCATCTTGATTGTGACACGCACCTTTTTATGCCAGAATAAATTTGCAAGTTATCTGAAATGGCATTCTTGAGAATATCAATAATATTAATAAGTTCAAAATCCTTATTTGCTGTTTATTTGTTTTTAACAAAAAGATTATCTGAATTTAACTTCCATTCTTAATTTCTTTATCAATCTAAACAGTAAAACATGGCGTACAACTTGTATTTAAATTTTCTCTGGGGTCTAGGTGCCAAAGTCTTGTGATCCCCAACAAAATTCAGAGAATCAAAAGACTCTTGTAGATGTTTTGAATCCAAAGAGACAAGTGTCCTACAGAACTGACATCATTGGAGGTGTGCCCATTGTTACCCAGACACAGGTAAGGAACAGGCTAATTCCATGTGACAACTTATGCAGGAACAACTTTTTAAATTTTATGCTTAGTTGTTTCAATGAGAATGGAGATCAGGTTTTGTAATAAGTGAGAGCATATGCTGGAAATGAAAATGTTTATATCTCAACAAATCAGGTACTGATTTTAGGAAATACAGTGGTACCTCGGTTCTCGAACCCAGTAGAACTTGAATTTCTTGAAAGTCGAATAAACCAGACCTAGAATTCGATCTGAATATTAGAAGTTGAACCGTGAACGCTGACCTAATATAAATTGTACGCGCCAGGAAATGAGTCATACTACAATGTAATTCTTACTTGAATGCCTTCACAGACAGGATGATTAACCAAATAAAGCACAACATTACAGTAACCATTAACTTACGTGTACTATTAGGGCATTTATGTAATTTATTTAAACTTTATTTTACCAGGTAAATTTAACTGAAAACCAATTCACACTTTACGTGATATCAATGAGAAATAGCAAATAACGCATCGGAACCGCCTGGGATACAAATGTCATGCGTGTAGCTAAACTCTTCAGCCAATAAGGGCAAAGGTGTGCCGCGGTTCCGGTTTGTGCAGCCGGGTGAGAGGTCGCAATGTATCTAACCGTACTGCATTGCGTCAGGATCAGAATTAGAGTGCTGCTTTAAGGCAGCACTGTAAGCGAGTCGAATGCACCCAATGAACGAACTGGGGAAACAAACTGAAACGAGACTTAATACAGAGGACTAATGGTGACAACCAGAAACAGCTGAACACATGGGGATCCCACACGAGGTTAATGAGGGGGCGTGGCACACGGAAGGAGCGGACGATCGGAGCAGAATAGTGATAATGTTGGGATAAGATCTTTATTGTTTTGGAAAAAATGCTCTTGTGTTATCCTGTTCATTTTGTGTTTAAATGCTAAAAACATTTAGGTGTAATTTTGGGGGGCCTGGAACCAATTAATTGGTTTTCCATTATTTCTTATGGGAAAAATTAGATCAGAACTCGAACTTTTTAGGATTCGATCTAGATTCGAGTCCAGAATGGCTTAAGTTCAAGAACAGAGGTAATACTGTATATATTTTTAATTATTGGCTATTCAGAAATAAGGGAAGTTAATAAAAAAAAAAATGTGTGCAATTCACTGAGACTAGAAAATTGTGTAAAAACAGGCATTTAACTGAGACGGAAAAATAATGCATAAAAAAATAATTATAATATTGGAATAAATGATCAGATGATATTGTCTCCACAGCTGTGTGCAGGAGTTAGTTATGTGGCCCATTCATTAAGGTGACTGCACAGTTGACACAGCTGTGTGTGTAATATGTGTATTTTTTCACCTCTGCGCTGTTACCCATAGCAGGAAGGCTGTGGTGGACAGAACAGTACAGACCGCGAGGCTCTGAAGACGTCTCACAGCCAAGCCCCATATGTTCTGAGCAAACCTACCCAGGACCCAGCAGCTATCAAGGCAGGATACTGTGTGAAACAGGGGGCCGTGGTAAGAGCTCTTTGTCAAATAGTTGAGTCCTGCATGGCCAAATTAGGAAATTGGGGTGGGGGGGCTAAATGACTGAACTGTTTCTTTTATACAACTTTCAGATGAAGACCTGGAAAAGAAGATATTTCCTTTTAGATGAAAATTCAGTGAGTTACTTCAAATCAGATTTGGTAAGCCTTTTCACTCGGTAGATGTTTCCAAGAGCCATAGCCACGTACTGAACTTCCATAGTATTGTTTCATGTGGTAAATTATTTGGCTGGTCGGTGAGAGATGGCCATTATAGAGCCATAAATAGAGCCATTTGACAGGGGCCATGAGCTTCACCTATAGACCTTCGTCTTCTAGGTCTCCTTTAGCAGGCGACAGACCTGAAAATGTATGATTCCAAGCCTTTTAGTTGTCAGTCAGCGTTTAGTTTTTCGTCGAAGGTGAGATCGAGTGTATATTTCTTTGAAGTTTCCTGAATTACTTACGTTTATCGCTGCAGTTGCGTATAATCTCCTTCGCTCCCCCTTCCAAGTCTGAAATTGCTATTTGATCTATGGCCTTAGGGACTTCTCCTCTGGACACCGTCATCAGTAGATTCAGGGACTACTGTGTGGATATGTGTTCTACATTGGAGATCAGTGGTACTGCACTGTGGTTGATGTGCAGTCTGCAAGGCCATTTCAGTTGCATCCCTTCTCAGTTCTGTCCCTGACCCAAAACACTGCAGAGAATCTTCTCACAGGGCATAACACCGTATGTTAATAAAGTGATGGGCCTGGGATTTTAGCCAGGGAGGAGAAGCACTAAGTCATGCATTGGGTTCTTATTGGTACTAAAAGTGCTCAGGTTCGCCGCAAAGACCCTGCTTGTGTTCAGTTGTATTACCTAGCAGGTGGTACAGGCACGGACTCGGAGAGTGTCTGCTAATACCCTCATCCTAGAACACTGTTTAGTCTGTCATTCCATAGTTTCGGGTGCACGTAGTATGAATCTGCGAACTCCATCTATAATGATAACCTACCCCTCAGTACCAAAAATGCAACTCTGTTCTATAAGCATCTTTCAATGTACTTTGTTATGAAAAAATCTGACAGGACTAATTCTTCCTGCATGCATATAATATATGTAAATTATTATATTATATTAAGATTTATGTCTTGGGCTGTGTTGGATCATTTATGATAGCATTTTTTTTTTGTTCATTTTTCTTTATAACTTGCATTTTTATTACACACATACTGGAATAACTATCATATTGCCAACCTTATAAATGCATAAGTTTTGCAGTGTTTGTGCTAAATGAAAAGGAAAATTCTTTTTATCTTTGTTGCATTATAGAGGTTAAGATAATGGTTGATTTAAGCCAATTGGCATGAGGCTTGAAGTATTAAGCGTGCATAACATTTTGAGTGTTGACAATGACAGTGTTAAAGGACATTATTAATCTTTAAAACATGTTTCTGTTTTTATAATTAAATATATGCAAGACCATTGCTCAGTAAGATTGTGTAATTGTAAAGGCTCATATTTGCAGATGACATTTAGTTGAAAATTACACTGGATAATATACAGTATTGTCACTTGAACATCACCTTGAACAACACTCTCTGTTTGTATAGTTTTCATGTTCTCCCTCTTTTTCATGGCTTTCTTCTTGAGGCATAAAGACATGCAGCTAGGATATTTTACGTCTTTAAATTTGTGTGTATGTGTCCAGTGATGGACTGGCAACCTTCCAGCATGTACACTAGGATGCCTGGGAATGACTCTGAGCAACCATTTCCATGCTAAGCAGTTACAAGACAGATGGGTCTCTGAACCTTGGAGAGTATTATTAGGAATCTCAAACAGTCACACACGCTTGGTCTCAGTGCCATCCTTACAGCAGTGCTGAGCACTTGCTTTAAAGGGCAGTGAGGTCTCAAAGAAATTGTGGCGACATAATTGCCTGGATGTGTAATTTGTTTCTCCGTAGTGGGGCAATTCTTGTCAGGTGTAAGTTTTCAGAAGTAATGGTGATCAAGTTCTGTTTCTGGTTTTAAATATGGGTTACTCTCAGGATTTGACCCAGGTGAAATGACACAAGTTGAACAATCTCCATGCATGTCTACCATGTGCGATTAGTCCAGCGGTTGAGCCGGTGTCCACATGATAGATACTCTAGCACAGCACCGCATATCTTTATTCCTTGTAATAAATTAGGGCTGGGATAGGCTGGAGGACATTGGCGCGGCCTGATACTGTGTTCACATCACATTCAGGGGTTATCTAAGCAAATCACTTCTCAGAAATGAGCAGGGCAACACTCTATATGTATGAGGATATGAGAAGTGACGTGCGTGTGAGTTGATGTATTAACACAGTAACGTGTGATGGCCCTTTCGCCCTCAGGACAAGGATCCTCTGAGAATAATTCCACTGAAGGAAGTTCACAAAGTTCAGGAGTGTAAACAGAGGTACTACAGGACATTTTGTGTGTGTCTGTGTGTGTGTGTGTGTGTGTGTGTGTGTGTGTGTGTGTATGTATGTATGTATATATGTATGTATATAATATGTGTGTGTATATAATATGTGTATATATGTGTGTGTGTGTGTATATATGTACACATATGTGTGTGTGTGTGTGTGTGTGTGTGTATATATATATATATATGTGTATATATGTACACATATATGTGTGTGTGTGTGTGTGTATATATGTGTATATATGTATGTGTGTGTATGTAGAAGTAGAATCCTTTAATTTCGTTGTACAATGTCTCATTGCTACAATGACAATAAAGATTCTATTTTATTCTAGAAGCTTTTCTGTTGGTTTTTGAAAATGACATTTTCAACTTTGTTTAATTGTATATTATGTCAGCTTTATCATGGAGATGCATTTGAATTAATATTTCTCATGTCTTTATTTCAGTGATATTTTGATGAGGGACAACCTTTTTGAAGTTGTTACAGCTTCTAGGACCTTTTACATTCAGGTGTGTCATAGCTGCTCGCCAAATGGAATCTATCCCAATACCTCTGTGTTTCATCTTTCGTTTATTATTCTGCATTTTTAGGTAAAGCATTTTAATGACAGGTATCTCTACTCTGTGCCTTCCCCATCCAGGCGGACAGCCCAGAGGACATGCACAGTTGGATCAAGGCCGTCTCTGGGGCCATAGTGGCACAGCGTGGCCCAGGCAGATCAGCAGCTTATGTATGTAAGCTTAGCTCTCACCCCATGGGCTTTTTTTGGGGATTGAGGCTACCTTGCTTGGGTGGTGGAGCTGTATGTATGTCCTCAAAGTATCTATCAGCTGCTCAAAGTCAATATCTTATAAGTTTGATTGTACGCTGCACAACCTGACATAAACTGATGCTAAACGTGAGCTGCAGTTGGCCATTTTCTGTAAAACCTATCTGGGCGGCCGACACTGACTGCTGCAAGTTGCCCATTCCTTTTCTGGAGAGGTGGTCGCTTGTTCAGGGTGATGTAGGAGGTCCCTACACTTCCACTCTGTACCGGAGTTCCTCTCCTCCCAGCCTCTCTAATAGAGCTCTGCAATGTGTTGTTCCAGATGCGGCAGGCCAGACGGCTGTCGAATCCTTGTATACAGAGGTATACATCCCGAAATGGCGAATGCAGCATGTATGTGAGCTTTCATGACCGGAACATTTTGAGATGCTTAAGCAGCATAGATTTACTTAGTTATTTCTTTGGTTATTTGTGCTTCTTAAACTCACGAGGCACCATTCCTGTTGAAGGTGCTGCTTCATGTCACGTTCATCTTCCATCACCCATCCCTGTTAAACAGTCTTGCCTCTCTTCCTGAACCTGAGCTCCACCCAATCCATCTGCCGCTTTGTTGAGTTCTTGTAACCTCGTGCCACTCGAAAGTTCCACCATGGCCGCTGTTGTCAGGGTATTGTTGTTGTCTCTATAAGACACATTGTGTGATGGTGATGGTGTTGCAATCTTGTTTTTGGTATTTTTAAGGTCTTGCCCAGACCCTGTGAGACGGCAAAGCAGACGAATTACGTTTGTTTGTTTACCGTGCACTTATAGCGTAAGACACTGTCACCAAAATATTCTCTTTTGATGCCCCATTGGTCACAGCCCGTTTAGCCAGAAAAAAATACAGCAGCCAGTTGGCATCTCTCTTGATATGCATGCTCAGTGCTTGTATAACATGCTCTTTGGCTTGCGTCCGTTTGCTCAACTCTCAGGAGGTGCTATAGAACCTGTTATAGGTGTATTTAGATAGGTCCACTTAACCTGGGGGTGCCTTAGAAATTCATGTTTTTTGCATGAGCTTCATCTTGACTGTGGAACTCTTTTGGAAAGTTTACCTTTTACTCTTCATACGTGTATCCTGCACACCATCTAGTGGTCATACTGTAGTATGCTAGATTCACATCACAAGAGGCTATGATGCGTAACAGACTTTAAGGAGAGAAATGCATCCTTTTTTAGTTTTCTGGCCATGTGACATTTAAGGGCACCTTACTGTCTTACTGCCTTGTCAAGCAAGGAGCTCATCTATTTCTCCCATTTGTTAACGGATAAATAGGGCATATTTAGTGTAGGTCACCCTCAATTTAAAAGCCCACTCAGATGGTGTTGCTAAAGGACTTGATGCAGCCTCCACTGAACAGAGAGATGATATATTTACTTAGAAAACAACCGTCTACACACTATTCTAAGGTGGACTTCAGCAGAAGATATGAACTTCATTTGATGGTTTTTGATTTATTGAATATATCAAAGCTATGCAGTTTATTGGCTGGATGCAGTCTAATATCTTTCCTTCCATGTATTGAATGTTGGTTTATATATAATTTTTATTAAAAAAAAATTTGTATGCTTTTCAATAATTGAATGCTTTAAAATTACTCTAAGCAATACACCTCTCCTGTTCATCTGCTTTTATTTCAAAAATAGTGTTTCTTTTAAATTTAACTTTTTAAAATGCAAATCAACAACCCTTACTCTAATCGCTAATGTGGATTAATCCCTAATAATTAAATTGACCACTAATGTTCGGTGGCTCTTTGTGCAGCCACCCACCTAAATGGCCTGGTTCGCCATTCGAGTTCCGGTTTTGTTAATGCCTCTGCATTCTGTTTTCCAGAGTAAAATCGGACACTGAAGTACTAACATTTACAAACTGAGCGTTACCACCTCTACTTCCTCCACTGTTACTCGCACTAATGCTCCTTCTACTTCTGCACCGCTCCAGTTAACTGTATTGTATCTGACTGTGTATTTATCTCTGGGAACAACCCACTCGTTACAGGAGCCCAGCGACCGTTCCTCAATCTCCCCATTCCACCGCAACCAGCAGAGGCTTCCCGCCCCCATCTCGACCCCCGCGCCAGTGCCGCTCTCCCCTTGGCGCTGCCTCGCCCAGCCCGCTGGGGCCGCGGGCGCGCACCCTGTCTGCTCACAGCCTGACCTGGGACAGCGAGCATTTCATGAGTCTGCTGCCCCGGCCCAGCCAGCAGGGGGCGCCGAGAGCACGTCTGTCCCTCCAGGAGACGCGGCTGTCCAAATGAGCACGGCCTCTCCTTGGAGGCGCCGGAGCAGCTTCGGAGAAGGCACCCTGAGCCCCCCGAGCCCCCCAAGCCCTGACCCACATGATGCCGAGCTGCCAGTTAGCCAGGTGTAACAAACTGATGCCCCTCAAAGTCATTTTTCCGCTATCGTCTCTTTCTTCCACTACCCCCCGCCGCACCCCCCCCCCCCCCCCCCCCCCTGCAATGTGGTGGAGTGGGGGGCATCCTCTGAGAACCTGATATCAAGCTAAAGCACGGCCAAGAGAGAAGAGCTCGTCTCATGAAGACCAAAATAGAGGGACGATGTATGTAGGCTTGATGTGCATGCAGCCCAGGCTGGTGAATTCAAGAAAACCTGGGACAGTGAAGAAGGACGAGTTTGGCTGTAGTAGGGTGACAGTATGGAATAGTCAGCTGGTATGTTTTTCATACCGAAAACTTAAAGGGAAATTCCAGTCCTGTGGACAAGTGGAATATAATTGTGCATAATTATATATTGTTCTACAGATTCACTTTAGTATTTTTAATGTTACTAAACCCCAAGCATAGAAGGAAAATTTGTAGAAACTGGGTTTCCTGAATAATTGATTAATTAATTCATGTTTATATATCTGAATGAAATTTCATGCAAATGCACCACAAAAACTGCCACAACTGCCATATTTTATGAGGGTTTCCTGACTGATGGCCCTATTCCAGCGCTTTGCACCAGTGTGTTGTATTAAAGCTGTGTGACATCCATTGCTCTCTTGCATAGATCTTATGCTGTATCTCATTTTGAGTTCTGCAGTCTGTGTATGGTTAAATACCACAGATAACAGCAGCCATACAGCATTTCTGACAATGAGTCACCTGTTTAAAACAATGAACCTGGATTATATCTATACAAAAGCTGTCTTTTTAAATTAGTGTTTCAATTGTGTTCTGTATTTATTACTTGGTGTGAAAAGTACCATTTTAAAATGTGGTCCTGCCATGCAAAGGATACTAAAAACCAAATGACTCAAATATTATTCTGCTGTAAGTGCTGACATAATCAATGGATGTCGTTTAGGTCACTTATTCTTTACCGTGTTTTTATTAGACCTCCACACTTAGTGCTTCCTTTCCCTTTGTTCACATGTTCGTCATGAAGCGTTTCAGCTTCCTTTCCCTTTGTTCACATGTTCGTCATGAAGCGTTTCAGCTTCCTTTCCCTTTGTTCACATGTTCGTCATTAAGCGTTTCAGCTTCCTTTCCCTTTGTTCACATGTTCGTCATTATGCATTTCAGCTTCCTTTCCCTTTGTTCACATGTTCGTCATTAAGCATTTCAGCTTCCTTTCCCTTTGTTCACATGTTCGTCATGAAGCATTTCAGCTTCCTTTCCCTTTGTTCACATGTTCGTCATGAAGCATTTCAGCTTCCTTTCACAAGTCCAATAATGCGTTTTAGTTGGATCATTGTCTTGAAATACTTTCGTTTTGGGGCTAGGCAAGGTATGGATGGATGGATGGATGGATGGATGGACTATGACAAAAGCAGGGTGTGTCTGTCATATGAAGCAACTCCCACAATGTAATCTGACAGGGTTAAGCATATAGTGTCATAGTAAATGATATCCATGTGAATGACTGTTATAACTCCTGGAGCCTGAAGAATTTTCTTTGGAAAAGTACTTAATTAAAACTGTTTCATGTTTCATTCTGTTTTCTCTGACAGACCTGCTGTGATGTTTTGCTTTTTCAACCCAAGGTAGTAAATAATTCCTTTTGCAAATTTTTTTTTTTTTTTTTTTTTTTTTTGTCTGTTCAGCTGATCTTAACAGTAGTAGCTTCTAGCAAGCAGGCATAATACATCAAATTTTTTAAATCTTTGGATAAAACCATTTGGATTTCAACACATTTTAGTCAACACAAAAATGGACAAATATATTTTGAAAATGGGTTTGCATGTCTTAAATTCAGTTGGAGCTCAAGGTAATGTATGTACAATCTAATAAGGACTATACTGCCCTCTACAGATATG
This sequence comes from Pollimyrus isidori, assembly GCA_019775955.2. Taxonomy (NCBI): domain Eukaryota; kingdom Metazoa; phylum Chordata; class Actinopteri; order Osteoglossiformes; family Mormyridae; genus Pollimyrus; species Pollimyrus isidori. Next base: position 9,827,787 of record JABFDZ020000066.1, on the reverse strand, counting down.
TTAGCATCACAGAGTTTTGACATGCTGCTATAAAACCGGGGCTTGAAAAACTTCAGTATCGACATTGTAAAATACATGTTTTATACATTTACAGAATGAAACAATATAAGGATGTCCTATTTGACGTCAAATAAATGTGTATCAGTGCCCGCATAATTCTCTATTTGACGTCCCAGTTACTAAATGCGAGTACCTTATAAAAAGTAGGCTACTTTGTTTTGGTATGACTTGCAATCACTGATACCTGCTCTTGCTCTCTCTTTACGGCTAATTCAAGTCCTGTTTGTTCATTTTGTCTTTATACTTTACCAATCAGTGGTGGGTGAACATAATTTTTATTTGTGGATTTTTGAAGTAGCTCTTCTGCTGAGCTGAAATATGTCATGTCTGTGGGTTGAACTGGAATTTGTGGTACCTGGCAGAGCATGTGAGCGGAGTGGAGCGGTGATAATTTCCGCTCCTCGCTCACGAGACTGTTGGCTCCGCCCGCTCCTCCGCTCTAATTCGCACTAAGCTGCTCCTCTCAACACTGCTCCTCGCTCCGCTAAAAATTGGGACAAATGTAAAAATTTGGGGTGGGAATCAACGCGTCAATTGATATTAATTAATTTGGAAAAGAATAACGAGTAAAAAAAAATATAATGCTCTAACAATTTCTCCCACTCCTCTCCTGGCTCAAGCTCTGCGCCACTCCTCTCACAGGCTCTGGTACCTGGGGTGATCATTCTTAGGTTGGAAAGATGTGGAGGATGGAAAGGTGTGGAGATGTTTGCTGTCATGAGGCGTACTTATCATTTCTGAAACTATTACATATTATTACCCCTTTATATTGCTGGGCATTTACACAGTGAGCCATTGTTTGGATCAGTGGGTTAAGATACTGTCTGTGTTTGGAAGTTTACCAGTTCAGGATCACCACAGTGATTTTACAACTCAGGCCCTCGAGCAAAGCACTTCACAGTCCCTGGAGCAACTGTGGCTGTCTGATACTGCTTTCTCAGTTGAACATTTATTTGGATAAAAGCCTCTTGCAACAAATAAATGTTATTAAATTAACTTAACTGGGCTACATCATGTTCAGTATATTGCTTAAGGGTACTACAACAGCTCTTTGTAGGGACTCGCCCATTGTAAATTTATATTACTTGTGATTTTAATTCAAAGAATCAGGAAGTGAATACTTAGAAATTAGTTCAATAAATATCTATTGGATCTGTTGACTGTTATAAGCAAATGTGGCTTGGTCTTATTTGCTGTATGTATTGTAACATTAACATTCACAATGTAATATTACCCCTTTATACAGAAACTGGTTTATGAAAAGTCATTGAACTTATGTATACATTTGTTGTCAGGCTTGCTAAAACATTGAAAACCTGCTTTACCCCTATGTCCTCATAGGATTTAAAATTCATACTACACACGCCAGTCAAATTAAGATATGAGCAAAAACAATGTCCTCTACAGAGGTAAAAAAATTAATTAGGATAAGTGATTAATTGAAACGGTCATGTGGTTATTTACCTAAGTAACATTTGGGAAATAACAGACTACAGTGATTTGCTTAGATTGTGTCTGTGGTCCCTCGGTTCTCGAACTTAATCCGTTCTAGATCGAATCCTAAAAAGTTCGAGTTCTGATCATACGAAATAATATAAAACTGATTAATTGGTTCCCGGCCCCCCAAAATTATACCCAAATATGTTTTGTTTGAGCATTTAAACACAAAATGTACAGGAAAAACAAGAGCATTTTTTTCTTAATTGCTTCCAAAATGATAAAGATCTTATCCCAAGATTACCCCATGCCTGCCCCGATCGTCTGCTCCTTCCGTGTGTCACGCCCCCTCGTTAACCTGGTGTGGGATCCACATCTGATCAGCTGTTTCTGGTTGTTGTCATTAGTCCTCTGTATTAAGTTTCGTTTCAGTTTGTTTCCCCAGTCCGGTCATTGGTTGCGTTCGACTACCTTACAGTGCTAATCTGCGCTGGTTTAATGCAACACATTCTGATTCTGACACAATGCGTTACGGTTAGATGCATTGCGATCTCTCACCTGGCTGCACAAACTGGAACCGCCTCCGTGACAACACGCCTTTGCCCTTATTGGCTGAAGAGTTTAGTTACATGCATGGGGTTTATATCCCAGGCAGTTCCGATGCGTAATCTGCTATTTGTCTTGAATATCACGTAAAGCAGTGTGCACTGGTTTTTAGTTAATTTATCTGGTAAAGTTAAGTTTAAATAAATTACATAAACGCTCTAATAGTGCATGTACTGTAAGTTAGTGGTTTATTTATTGTTAGTTACTGTAATGTTGTGCTGCTTTATTTGGTTAATCATCCAGTCTGAAGAAGGCATTCAAATAAGAATTGCACTGTAGTATGACTCATTTCCTGGCGCGTATAATTTATATTACGTCAGCGTTCATGGTTCGACTTCTGATATTCAGATCCACTTCCAGGTCTGGTTTATTCGACTTTCAAGAAATTTGAGTTCTAGTGAGTTCGAGAACCGAGGTACCACTTTATTTCCTAAAATCAGTAGCTGATTTGTTGAAATATAAACATTTTAATTTCCAGAAAATGCTCTCACTTAACCTGATTTCCATTCTCATTCTGTGTGCTTATGTATACCACTTTTATGAGTAATTGTCTGTCATTTCAAAATATATGTATGATTTTCATCTCCTGCCGCATAATTTTCAAATTCATAACCTCTAGCAGTTTTAATTTAATATTTTTGAGTGGCACAACCTGCAAGTTTAATCACGTATACTAACACAGAAGGGACTTGAAATAAAAATGTTCACTTATTAGGTTTAGTTACTTATACAGCATATTCACCTCATTTTTAATTCTGTCATTTTTAGTGTCTTACAGGAAACATTAGTCCGGTACTAAAAACATAAGTAAAATATTGTTCGGTACTAAAAAGGTATATAAATAGACGTGACTTGGCAGTATGCCATGTAATACAACTATACAGTGCTGTCAAGGATCGGTTTTACGGACCTTTAGAATAAAATACTGCTACACAGTCGAGATGTGACGAGCAGTTTTAACCTGTACCAATGCAAGCAATTCTGGTGGCTATGCATCAGAGCACAGCCGATTGCAGATCTTTCAAACGCTGCCCCAGAATTTCCCAATTAAGGACAAGCAGGGGGGTATTCCAGAAAGCAGGGTTTCTTGCTTAACTGGATAACTTGTTGGATTTAAGGTAGTCTGGGGTAAATATA
>JABFDZ020000066.1:9803857-9820238 GCA_019775955.2 Pollimyrus isidori | reverse complement strand
AAGCCCAATGAGATGATAAAGAAGGAGATGGTAAAATGTATCCAGTTCTCCTGCCCAGGGCCACATGCTTTCCTGGTAGTGATGCAGCTGAACAGATTCACAAAAGAGGAGAAGATGTGTGTCGAAGCTTTACAGGAGATCTTTGGTGAAGATGCAAGCAAGTTTATGATCGTCCTGTTCACTCGTGGAGATGATCTTGAAGACCAAACCATTAAAGAGTTTGTTGAAAATGGTGAGGCCTCTCTGAAGGAGGTGGTCAGAAAGTGTGGGGACAGGTATCACGTCTTCAACAACAGGGACATGTCTGAAAGAGCCCAAGTGAAGGAGCTGTTGGACATTATTGACCGCATGATGGCCCTGAATGGGGGACGCATCTACACGCAGGAGATGTATGAGGAGGCAGAGGCCAAGATCAGGGAGAAGATGGAAGAAATTAGGAGGAAGGAGGCTTTTAACAAAACCAAGAATTTCTGGCTGGATAAGGAAAAGGAAGAGATTAATTACAGACAGACGGCAGAAAAGAGTGATCTCAATTGTGCCTTTGAAGAGAAGTTAAAGCATAAAATGAAGAATGCATACAAAGTTGCAAAACACATCTTCTGTCCAAAGAAAGCACCTCCCAAATTGTGCAGATGACACTGGCAGTGCCCTTAAATGGTCTACACAATAGTATATGAAAAACCGAAGCTGTAATGCACTTCTGTGTTAAAGAATGTAATTTGGGTTCAACATCAAATTTGTTTTTTCATTCATATGCTTTAATATGTATGATATGTAATTTTTAATAAACATTTTATAATTTCATAATTGCTACTTTCTTTGACTGTGCACTTTTTTTTTACTGCCATCAGAGATTAACTGATAGCAGTAAATTCATTGTTTTACATTCATATTGTTCAACTACCGTATTTCCGCACTATAAGGCACACCGGATTATAAGGCGCACCTTCAATGAATGGCCTATTTTAAAACTTTTTTCATATATAAGGCGCATAGAATAGAAGCCACAGTAGTGGCTGGGGTTGCGTTATGCATCCACTAGATAGAGCTGCGCTAAAGGGAATGTCAACAAAACAGTCAGATAAGTCAGTCAAACTTTATTAATAGAATACAAACCAGCGTTTGGACAACTCCGTTCACTCCCAAAATGAATAAATAGCTGTTTTATTATTTTTCCAGAGGTAATGTCAGTGACGTAGTATTTTCGCGACACAGTTTATCTTTTAACAGCAGCAAGGTATAACAGTTAGTGCAACAGTGGAGGGGAACTTTTCCTCGATTCAGTAAACATGTAAAAGAAACCGAGCTTGATACCGTTACGGTAAATGAAACATTAATGCAATCACAATATAAGAATAACTCAACGTTGTTCAAACGTTAATGTCCATATTCACAATATGACCAACCTTGTTCAGCTGTAAACACACAAAAGAAAAATGTAAATTTCACTTTATCAGTTCATTCCCTCGAATTCTTCTTCTTCAGTGTCCGAATTGAACAGTTGGGCGAATACGGCATCCAGCATGCCCGGCTCCGTCTCGTCACAAATGGAAATGAAAATGCACGCTTCGCGCAGTCATATATCCCAGCATGCACTGCGTGTTATTTCTTCTACGGGAGAAAATGGAGTCGGCGGCTGCTTCCCGTAGTTGCGGCTCAATACTGATCCATATATAAGGCGTACCGAATTATAAGGCGCACTGTCGGCTTTTGAGAAAATTGCGGTGTTTTAGGTGCGCCTTATAGTGCGGAAAATACGGTAATTTCTTCTGTTAAATAAGTGAATTTGATTCTTTCTTTGCGTAGGTGATACAGTTACATCACCTTTATCTACACATATGATTTGAAAGAAGATTTAACAGTGATATGTTGATATTTCTTAATACAGAACTAAACATTTAATGGAGTGTCCTACTTTTTTCATGTCACTATACCCGTGGTGGTGTTTCAGAAGTAAAAGCTTCTACAATGTGATAAACACAACAAGAACTTTTTGCCTGCAGCATGTCAATGTCAAACTTGATATTAAGCAGCAATTTCATAAAAATTTAGAAAGTGTTATAGTGTGTTAGACTTGGGCAGAACACCAGAGATGGGTCCCAGAATGTGGGAGATCACGGGTTTATTGGGATAACGAAATCTGACAAATCCGAAGGACAAGGCGAGAGGCGTAGTTGGGGATGTAGCGAGACGAATGCTGCGGTGGTTAGTCCTACACAGGCACGCCGGACAGGGGGACGGGCAGGACTGGAGGCAGGAACAGGCAGGTTGACCAGGGGTCCGGGACAGGCAGGCGAGGAAGACGGGACAGGCAGGGCAGGAGAGAGCGACAGGAGACAAGAAACCGCTCAGGAAGGCACATTAATACAATGGCAACAGTACTTTGCAATGAGTGTTGGTCAGGACGGCCCCTTTGAAGCTGTGAGGGGCAGCTGTGCAGTGCAGTGTGTGGGGCGTAGTCCCAGGCCCCAAAGTGACATATAGTTTAGACATTTCGGATATGGCCTGAGGGTATATGATTTCATTTCCATAGAATGTAAATGGCAAGGTGCTGTAAGTTTTTTCATTTGTGTGTGTGTGTGCTGGTGTGTATATACACACAGACATACACAAATACATATACAGCCCTGGAAAAAAATGAAGAGGACACGCCATATTAAACAAAAAAAAAAGAATCTGTGTTTTAAATCCTGGTTTACCTCTGGTTTTGCTGGCAGAGGCTACACTGCAAGGCAGGCTGCTTCCAGGCTTAGAGTGTCTAAGACTGTGGCTGGAAGTATAGAACTTTCTGTTGGCAGGGATGATCATTAACTTATCCAACAGTTTCTCATGAATCAGAAGATCACACCTGCACTTAATGTTCCTCATTCCCTTCAAAGGTCATCGATGTTAAGTGCACTGCTAGGACAGTTTGTATCAAGCAAGGCTGAAGATCCATAAAGCAAGGAAGAACCCCGTCATCAATGAGAAAAAGGGAAGGCCATATTTAAATAAATTTGCCTTCCACATGTTTTCCATTACCAATTCCTCTCCTTCCTCTAAAAGTATGCTATCGGCTTCAGTCTTACATGTTTCCCTGGAACCAGCTAATGTTTCTTCATGCTGGACATCCGCCTGTTTGCTGATGCATGTTGGCAGAATTTCACTATATGAGATGTGTAATATGATGCATAGATGGGTATGTTTAGGTTAGCAAAAACGATCTGAGTGCCCAATTGGATTACAACATCTGTAGTTTAGTCATACTTCAGCCTATATAAAGGAAGTCATATAGGCCTGAAGCCTCTGCTAGCTTGCCGTGTATGATTTTGTTTCAGTGAGGTTCCTGAATACTTTTGCTTAGACCACTGAATGAATTATATTTATAGATATTGTCAAACTAAATATATTGCATATCAAACTGAGCAGTATCTGAAAGAATAAAAAACGATTGCAGGTACAAATATAATTTTGTTTCCTTGTTCAATATGTTGTGAAACTTTATCAAGACAGAATAAATTGCACTTAAATCATTTTTCAGGCAGGGATAGGCTGGGAGGGCTCTCTTTATTATTCTACCTGCAGAAGACGTGGAATTCGCATTTCACTCAGAATAGATGAGCAGTGAACGGAACACAAGATATTTTCCACCTGAGAAGGAATTTCTGTTATCCCCAGTGAATATTTAATACAATGAAAAGCAAAGACTTCACTTACGAAAAAAAAACATTCGATCTTCAAAACACGGATTGATGTGAGCAAAGGGCAAGTGACGCAGGTTTTATCTTTACTTTCATGCTAAAGATTGCTGCAGTATGACATGGATTTTTCTTTTTCTGCTTCGCTTTCAGCCTTGGATAGATGTGAGAAAGTAGACCGCCCCTACTTTAATATTAGAGCAGTGTTAGATTTGATTTAGATTTCCATTGAATAAGTTCCTTGTTTTCATCACCTCCATCTCAGATGCAGGTTGTTATGTTTAGGCTGAAAGATAGTAAAACAATTCCTCAAAAAACAGCAAACATAACATGCATTTAATTACTTTGCCCAATTTAGTACTTTAGTAATTTAGTAATTTTAATTGTGATACATAATACGTATGTGTCCAGATTCAATTATTTAATGGCAGATAAAAGGCCACAGGTACATTGCGGTAAAGTAACCTAACGCTAAATTTACTAGCTGTATTATCTCCATCCACGGATGTATGTATCGATAATCCAAGAACTCCTTTAGTAAGAATTTTGTGTTAATGTATATGTGTGTGTATATATCTTTTACTGTTTTCCAGGACAAGAGAATCCAAACAGCTTGAGACACAAGTACAACTTCATTGCTGACGTGGTGGATAAAATCGCCCCTGCTGTTGTCCATATCGAGCTGTTCCGCAAGTAAGGGACCTCACATTAGCACTGCAGCAAGTAAACTAAAGCCGGCTGATACTAATGCATGTAACGTCCAGGGCTGCCTTAAGAGAAACCTAGATCGTTTGGGTGACCTGATGTGACCTGATGAAGCCTTTGGACTTTAATTAGAAGCTTGGGCTGAAGGGGTTGAGTCCTTGTGTGTTTGACAACCACATTCTACATGGACTGTGAAGTGCATCTGAAGAAGATGCACTTTTTTTTTTCCTTGCAGCGCAACACCGCCAATGACATAACATTTAATACACGGTTTAAAAATAGACGTCACACTCCACGAATAGCCAATATTGTTTGCCTTCATTAAATATCATGTTTGCTAAAAACAATTAAAATAAACATAGCTATAATTCAGGCTTTTTTAAATAATGCTTTACCAATTTGTAATTATATGTAAGTTTTTTTTCGTGATTGTTCATTGCTACATTCTTAATGATATTCCCAAAGTTTTTGAGCATTTGCCTTTGTGGCTCCGCTGGTTCTACGCTCCATGAGTTCTGCTAACCATAAAAGCGTTCCCAGGCCAGCCGAAAGACATAGCCCTTCCAACGTGTCCTGGGTCTTCCCCGGGGCCTCCTCCCAGTGGAACATGCCCAGAACACCTCACCAGGGAGGCGTCCAGGAGGCATCCTCATCAGTTGCTCGAGCCACCTCATCTGGCTCCTCTCGATGCGGAGGAGCAGCGGCTCTACTCTGAGTCCCTCCCGAATGAACGAGATCCTCACCATATCTCTAAGGGAGATAAGCCTAGCCACCCTACGGAGGAAACTCATTTTGGCCGCTTGTACTCACGATCTTGTTCTTTTGGTCACTGCCCACAGCTCGTGACCCTAGGTGAGGGTAGGAACGTAGATCAACTGGTAAATCAAGAGCTTTGCCTTCTGGCTCAGCTCCTTCTTCACCATGACAGACCGATGCAGCGTCCACATCACTGCGGACGCAGCACCGATATGCCTGTTGATCTCCCGCTCCCACTCGTGAACCAGACCCTAAGGTACTTAAACTCCTCCACTTGGCGGAGGACCCCATCCCCAACCCGGAGAGAGCATTCTACCCTTTTCTGGCTGAGGACCATGGTCTCGGATTTGGAGGTGCTGATTCTCATCTCAGTCGCTTCACGCTCGGCTGCGAACTGTCCCAGTGAGAGCTGAAGGTCACGGTCCGATGAAGCCAACAGAACCACATTATCTGCAAACAGCAGAGACCTAATCCTGAGGTCACCAAACCGGACACCCTCAATGCCCTGGCTGTGCCTAGAAATTCTGTCCATAAAAACTATGAAAAGAATTAGTGACAAAGGGCAGCCCTGACGGAGTCCAACCCTCACTGGAAACAAATCAGACTTATTACCGCCCATGCGGACCAGACTCTGGCACCGGTCATACAGGGACCGAACAGCCCTTAACAGGAAGCCCGGCATCCCATATTCTCAGAGCATCCCCTACAGGACTCCCTGGGGGACACGGTCGAATTCCTTCTCCAAGTCCACAAAACACATGTAGACTGGTTGGGCAAACTCCCATGAACCCTCCAGAGCCCTGCGGAGAGTATATAGCTGGTCCACTGTTCCACTGCCAGGGCGAAAACCACACTGCTCCTTCTGTATCTGAGGTTTGACAATCCGATGGACCCTCTTCCCCAAAACCCCCGAATAGACCTTACCAGGGAGGCTGAGGAGTGCGATCTCCCTATAGTTGGAGCACACCCTCTGGTCCCCCTTGTTAAAGAGGGGGACCACCACCCCGGTCTGCCAGTCCAGAGGCACTGCCCCCGATGTCCACACAATGCTGCAGATGCGTGTCAACCAGGACAGCCCCACAGCATCCAGAGCCTTAAGCAACTCCGGGCAGATCTAATCCACCCCCGGGGCCCGGCCACCGAGGAGCTTTTTAACCACCTCAGTGACTTCTGCCCCAGAGATTGGTGAATCCACCCCCAAGTCCCCAGACTCTGCTTTCTCATTGGAAGGCGTGTCGGTGTGACTGAGGAGGTCTTCGAAGTATTCCCTCCACCAACCCAAAACGTCCCGAGTTGAGGTCAGCAGCACCCCATCCCCATCATAAACTCTGTGTGGGAAAGCGGTGCAACATCAACACTCACAGAGCTGCCGGATGATGGACCAGAATCGCCTTCGGAAGTTCGGATTTTCCATGGCCTCACCAAACTCCTCCCATACCCGGGTTTTGTCTCCGCGACCGCCAAAACTGCACCCCGCTTAGCCTGCCCGGACCTGTCAGCTGCCTCTGGAGTCTCACAGGCTAAAAAGGCCTTCAGCTTGACGGCATCCCTCACCCCTGGTGTCCACCAGCAGATACGGGAATTGCCACCACTACAGGCACCAACCACCTTACGGCCACAGCTCCGGTCAGCCACCTCCACAATGGAGGCACGGAACATGGCCCATTTGGACTGAATGTCCCCCACCTCCCCCCAGACATGGGAAAAGTTCTGCCAGAGGTAGGAGTTGAAACTCTTCCTGACTGGGGATTCCGCCAGATGTTCCCAGCAGACCCTTGGACCTGCCAGGCCTGACTGGCCTCCTCCCCCACCAGCAGAGCCAACCCACCACCAGGTTGCGATCAGTTGACAGCTCCACCCCACTCTTCACTCGAGTGTCCAAGACATGCAGCCGCAAATCCGACTACACGAGCACAAAGTTGATCATCAAACTGCGGCCTATGGTGTCCTGGTGCCAAGTGAACATATGGACACCCTTATGTTTGAACATGGTGTTTACTATAGACAAACCATGACGAGCACAGAAGTCCAACAAGAAAACACCACTCGGGTTCAGATTTGGGAGGAATGCCCCCCCCCCCATCACGCCACTCCAGGTTTCGTCGTTGCCACATGGGCATTGAAGTCCCCTGGTAGAACAAGAAAGTCCCCAGGAGGAGTGCTCTCCAACACCCCCTCCAGGGACTCCAAAAAGGGTGGGTATTCTAAACTGCTGTTTGGCGCATAAGCGCAAAGAACAGTCAGGACCCGTCCCCCCACCCGAAGGTGAAGGGAGGCTACCCTCTCGTCCACTGCGGTAAACCCCAATGTACAGGCGCCCAGCCAGGGGGCAATAAGTATGCCCACTCCTGCTTGGCGCCTCTCCCCGTGAGCAACTCCAGAGTGGAAGAGGGTCCAACCCCCTTCGAGGAGACTGGTTCCAGAGCCCAAGCCATGCGTCGCGGTGACCCCAAACTTCACAACCTCGCGCACCAGCTCAGGCTCCTTCCCCATCAGAGAGTTAACATTCCATGTGCCAAGAGCTAGCTTCTGCAGCGGAGGATCGGACCGCCAGGGTCCCCACCTTCAGCCACTGCCCAGCTCACATGGTACCCGACCCCTTTGACCCCTCCCATGGGTAGTGAGCCCATTGGAGGGTGGACCCACGTGCCTTGTTCAGGCTGTGCCCGACCAGGCCCCATGGGTATAGGCCTGGCCACCAGGCGCTTACCATCGAGCCCCATCCCCAGGCAGTTATGCTGATGTTGACTGTATTAGTCCAGTTTTTTGCTGTGTGTTTAGAAGAAGGATTTCACCCAAATTAGACCATTTGGCTCATAATTAAGATTTTTCTTTTTGTCAGGTTTTTTTTTTTTTTCGGTCACAATGAACTAGCCCTGCACGTTCCCTGTTAATTTTTTCTTGTAGGAAGCAAATTATATGATTAAAATATGGAAATGTATCCAGTATCCAGCTTTTCTGATGTTCCATGAACGTACTGTATTTCCACTACAACAACTAAAACTATTAATACAAAAACAAATGCGAGGCATGGAAGGGCAGCGGGGTCCAGTGTCCTTGGCACATCTAAGGTAATGGGTTCAAAATTAAGAATATTGATACTATTAAGTAGAGTTTAAAGCAGATGATTCAGACAACTGGTTTTAGAATAAAGGGACAGATTTTAAGTGGTTTCAAAAGAAATTAATAAAGTTCCTCAAGTCAAGTATAAAGGGGTGGAATCTTACAGTATCAAATTTTTTGCTACTACTGGGACACAAAACTATATTTTTATTTATTTATTCACATTGCACAAATAATGAGTCAAAATAATCGAATTGATGTATTTTTTTCAAATAGCAAATAGCATTCAAAACCAAGTAGTAGTAATATTGTAAATATGGAACAAACATAATAAAATTAAAGTCCTTCAAAGACCATTCCACTCTCCCAGCTGCCTTGCAGCTTCTTATTACTTGAAAAGGTCATGTGAGCCTTGAGACAACCTATAAAACCTAGGTCTTGAGTTGGGGAAATTCCCTGTATAGGAGGCCAGTGAGCCACAGGGCGTATCCTCCTGAGACCCAAGGAAAAACGTGTCCTTCAGTTGTACATTTGTCTTTGACATCTTACAATTTAGATTTTTTCAAATTTATTTTTTTCTCTAAATTTCAATTAAAATGTGGCATAGAGCATCCATCTTTAGTGTACAACTGGAATAAATGTGTTTCCTTACATCAGTGAAAATATAGATTCAAAAACATTATGTCCACTACAATGGGCATAAATCAATGGGTGGGGTCTCCACCAGTGATCTGCAACCGATTTTCTTTGCTATGGGAAATGTCCAGTTGTTAATCATCTTTTTAATATGTAACGTGTAGTTTTTTTTTCTCCCTAATCCAGGATGATGTTCTCCATGCGTGAAGTGGCCGTGGCAAGTGGCTCGGGGTTCGTGGTCTCGGAAAACGGGCTCATCGTAACCAATGCACATGTGGTAGCCAACAAGCATCGGGTCAAGGTGGAGCTAAAGAATGGCGCCATCTATGACGCCAAGATCAAGGATGTGGATGAGAAGGCTGATATTGCACTTATTAAGATTGAGACCCCGGTAAGATGTTCATGGCCACATAAGCATAAGTTGTCTGTGTCATCACTGACCATTTTGGTGAAGGTGCTAAATGAACACAAGATTCTAGTAGCCTTTCGTCCTCAGTTAATTTGGTTACTGTTGTAAATTTGTGAAAATCTGGTTGTATGGTACTTTATAAGTGTGGTGGCTGTACGAAATCTTTAGAAAAATATGCAGTATCTCTATGTCCGATGGGTAGGTGTTTCCTTAAGGCTTAAATGAAATCACTTTGGCACATGACTTGTCACTTGGTAGAGTAAGTGAAACACTCCTGTCTCACAATAGCAGGAACGAACAGTGCAACTGGAAATGTACAAAACAAACTACCAGGCTTGAATCTTGCCTGTGTTCTGTGTGTTGAGTTCTATCTGTGTCTTGCAGGTTTCCACCTGGCATGCTATATATTTAAATAGTCCTGCATTTTTAAATCCTGGTTTAATCCTGGTTCTGCTAGCAGAAGGCTGCTCTGAGTAGCAGGTAGCTTCCCGGTTCACAATTTTTAAGACAACATTTTTTTCCTGTAGTCACCTTTGTTTTTATGCTGCATTTCATTTCCTTAGCAAACGCTTCTGTCCATAGTGATGCGTAGTGGCACCCCTGCAAACATGTCTCATGAAAGGATATCATACTGGTCGCCCAACCCAGACCAGTCCAATTCTCTTCTGAAATGCTTCGGACCCCTGTCAATAGCCCCGACTTTACCCCCCGTTACGGAACCCCTGGTCATACAAGTAAGCTTCACAGCGCAAGGTTAGCCTGGCCCTGAAGCAATTTGGGTTAAGGGCCCTAGTTCACCGGCTCAATGGTGAAATCACTTTGCCTCCCACCGGATTATGAACTAGCGACCTTTATAACCTTTATAACTAGCAAAAAGTTATAACCTGCAGAGCTTCACACCTGGCTTACCACAATGTAAAATCTGTTTTGCTCAGATGTGTATAAAATCTAAAGACGGTCTGCAATAAACAGCTGGTGGTCACACATTGTACCAGTAAGCCTCTACTGTGAGCTGAAACGCCATCTGATGGCATCCTGGATTAAATTGAGAAAGGCCGGCTTTTTGAACCTTCACCCCAAAGCCTCTTTTTTATTCAGTGTTGACTAATGCCATACAGATGGCAGAAAAGCCATCTGGTCCACTGGCCTGCTGCTTGATTGCCATTGGTCGAGCGAAAAAAAATGATAGAAATTCTATACTGCAGCTTTAGAAGAAATTCTTCTGTAACATGCAGTGTGTTTTTAAGTAACTCTTTTCGCAGTCTTAATTGGACCGCCATATGCAAATTCTGTTTAGCCTCTTATTTTTTTCTTATGGAGAGCTTTTGTTAGGAGATATTCAAACATCTCTGTTAATCTGGGGTTTTATTAAATCTCTGCATTCTCATGAGTAAATGGTTGTTTCTTTTTAACCAGGGCAACAGTAGTTATCTTGTACAGATATTTTATTTTATTTTATTTTATTTTACTATTAAAATTTACAAATGTGCAGTTTAACTACAGTCTGTTTGTGTAAATTGTCTCATTTTCCATGAGACTAAAGTCATAATTAGTATCACTTAGCGTGTTTATAAAACAATAATCTTAAAGAAAGATGCAAGGAAAGCTTCTTCTGGCTGACTTTTGTTCCCTAAATTTCTATAAAAATGTGGCATAGAGCATCCATTTCTCATTCTGTGGAAGAAAAAAACCAACCACATTGTCTCAGATGCAGACGCCTTTGATCAAGGGCATCTGGTGTCTAGCTTGCAAATGCAGTTGAGTCATACATGTAAGACTGTACTTTTTATAATATATCTGTCCCCTTCTGGTCTGGAGCTTGACTATCTTTAGAGTAAAGTCCCACAAACGCATTTCCTCCTTTATCAATTATAAGCTACTTCTCTTTCACCAAAGTGTAATACAGCAAAGATGGGGAAAGTTTCCATTTCCAATAAAGCTAAGCATGGATTTAGAGAGTGACTAAATATTGTTCCCTTGGTTTTTGAGAATCAGTGTTTAGAAAAGAACACTTGTGGAACTCTTTTATGAGGTAATTATGGGCAAGGAAAATTGAGCTACCCTTCTTTCCATTCCAGGAGGTTAGGGCTGCTTGTTTCCAGTTATTTCACATTACTTTAACACCGCTAGCAATGGACAAGTAACTAAACAATAGATACGACCTACCTGTCTTTAAAGTGTGTCAGTGTTTTACAGGGATAGCTCAGTTACATATAACAGTATAGATTTGAGGCTGTGAAACTCCTTAACCTTTTTGCTTGACGTTACTCAAACAAACTCTGTTCTGCTTGGATAACTGTCGTTCCTTCATGCTCGTTTGCACTGGACGGCCTTTTTAGAGAAATACAACACCAGTATATTTACAGTATGTTCTGAAAAGGCTGCTTTTCTTCCATCGGCTGCATACGGATGCAGAAATTAAATTACAGTAAAGAACCTGGAGGTCAAACAGAAAAACTGATCATTGAAAATTTCTTGAAACAAATATATTTGGTGCAACTTAACTATCTATAAATTTTGGTGAAATATACTGACACGTTGGGTCCTAGTATTAAATTATCATCATTTGTCTCCCTATTCATGCTTAAAGAAGCTTCCTTGGTAGGGTGAGTTTCCAATGATAACACTGTAGACAGGGGTGACGCCCCTGTTGCAGTGCAGCGCTGAGGACATGAAACTGGAAATCTGGTCTAAGCAGAGTGTAGATATTGTGTGACAAGGCTGAGGTAATCGTTTCAGCAGATGTGAATGGGCAACTATTGCACACATTTCATAAGAAATAAATAAGCACTTTGTCCTTAGCGCTGCTATTTTATGGGACATCCGAAAATGCCCAGAATTTGAAGTGTTTTTGTGATGCTTTAAGGTAAAACCCACAGGAGTGCATTGCTCTGTTTTTTATTAGTGATTTGAGTTTTTGGGCTCAGTTTTAGTAAATGGCTTTAAAACAATGAGAATCCTATTTAAAGTATCCATCAGCTTACCTAAGTTGAAAAGAGTCAGTGTTCTAGAGGAATCCTGTATTCAGTACTGCTTTGTTATATCTGAATGCGCAGGTAATTACAGTATCAATCACACTTAATTATGCCTCGTTTTGTTCGTACCTCCTACCGCTTGTTTAAAGACTTGTTTAAAAGAACCATTTTGTATGTTGAGGAACTTATCATCTTCTTCATTCGGGTTTTCTTGTTATTATTTTATTAATAATAATAATCTACCAGTTACTTTAGTAAAAAAAATATATAACCAAAGCTTTGAATCATAAATCCTAACTGCAGTCAATTTGGTGTGCAACATTTTTGGCTAAAAGATATTCAGCAGGGTTTCTGTAATTTAAATGCCATGTAGCTCAATAATTTGAAGTCAGTGACGCATAATGTACTGTATGTGGATCGTCAAGTCGTGTCTAGAAAGTGCATGTTCTATACCAAAAATCAGGTTGACTTAGCAAACTCTTATTTTATGTTAAATCCAGCCAAAAGCTAATGTAACATTAATCTTGCGCGTATAGAAGGACCAGCACAAGGAAGAAAATGGGGCTGATAAGACCGCAGACAGCAGCTCGTTTAAGCACCTTGCTGTCCAGCTACCTCTAGTCTGTTTACCTGCTTAGCCCAAGCAGCCAGTTATTCCTTCATGCTTGGGTTCTTCCTGTGACAAGGACATGGAGGAACATCTTGTCTCCTCCTCTTTCATTCCTCGGTGACTTTTCGCTCTCGCTTTTTGCTCTATTTATAACCGCGGCTGTAAAATTCACCCGAGCAGCTTGTAAGGTTCACGGTGCATAAGCATTTCTACCATTACCTTCATGTACGATGCTAGATGCAAAAATAATTAGTAATTGTATCCATGTTCTGTCCTACTAGTTATTTGCCTGCTCTGACAGCCACGTTAGAGATCTAAAAGCAGGACGTTTCGCTGTGTACACCGCACATGGATATCCGGTTATGATTATGAATGCACATGTCGCTGTTTAAAACCAGGTAAAACATTCTACGTGTTTGTGGAGTGAACTTGCGATTAGACTGGTCGTTAATATTTTATGTCCCTGACTCAGCTATGTTGGAAACAGAAGTGCTCCTCCTATAAATAATAAACTAAGTTTAGAAGAGCGTAACATCCTTGGGAGTTCAGTAGATATCTAGAAGCGTATCTTTTTTATGTATTTGCACTTAGGCCTCGATCCTTTCCCTCTGGTCTGCAGATGAAACTTCCTGTGCTTCTGCTGGGCAGATCAGCTGACTTGCGGCCGGGGGAATTTGTGGTGGCCATTGGCAGCCCCTTCTCCTTGCAGAACACCGTCACCACAGGAATCGTTAGCACAACCCAGCGAGGGGGCAAGGAGCTGGGCCTACGCAACTCTGACATGGATTATATCCAGACCGATGCCATCATCAACGTGAGTTCAATCTTGCGTTGTAATACCATAATCTGCTTAATGACACTTAGCAGTCAGTAGGCAGCACTTCCTAAACCGAACAAAAGATAAAAGTAAAGGGGCTGTCTTCTCCATCCCTGTGCTGCTTGGGATAAGCTCTGGATCCCATGCAGCTGGATGGATGGATAGATGGTATAGATTTGACTCAACACCCTCTTCTAGATGCTACTTTTGTATGACTCAATCATTTAAACTAAATGGCTGGAAAAAATGGAATTGATGTCATTAAATGTCGCAAAGGTTGTAATTTATTTATATCCGTCACCAACTATACAATAATAAGCTCAACTAACAACACACAACTTAAAACAACTGGCATCAATCATGCCTGTGTAGTTACATATATGTCACGTATAGAGCTATGACACATTTTCATGCAGTAATATGATGTGGTGTCTAATTGAGTTTGTACCCAGTTATAGTTTTCCATTTTCAAACTTTTTAAAGTGACTGACAGATTTTGCAACCAGCATTGCGGTAAATTGTTCCTGTGTTTCAGTAGCATAATAGTAAATGAAGGTAAAATCTTTCTGTCATGGGTAATAAAGCTGCACTCTTTCTCTCACAACAAGCAATCAAATATGTTCAGCAAATGAAAAGGTGACAAAAATGTCTCAGAAAGGCATCAGCAGAATATACCCTGTATATATCAGAAAGGGAACTTAATCCGTTCAGGTCAAACTGGTTTGTTCGACTTTCAAGAAATTTGTGAGTTCAAGAACCGAGGTACCACTGTATATGTTCCCCAGTTCATTTTCTGTTTAGATGCTAAAAATAATTACACTAATTTAGGTGTAATTTGGGGGGGCAGGAACCAATTCATTGGTTTTCTATTATTTCTTATGGGAAAACTTTGTTCAGAACTCGAACTTCTTAGGATTTAATCTGCTGCTGTTCTTGAGTCTGGAACGGATTAAGTTTGAGGTACCATTGTATGTATGTGTGTGTGTGTGTGTGTGTGTGTGTGTGTGTGTGTGTGTGTGTGTGTGTGTGTGTGTGTATATATATAATGTATTTTTGGTTTGTGTCTAAACATATGAATGTATGTTTTTATTTGTCAGTATGGGAATTCCGGAGGCCCACTGGTGAATCTGGTAAGGTTGATTTCCTTCTTTCATATGCCCTGTTACATATAAATTATATGCTTATTATGTGGATGCCCCTGTTAATTACAGGAACTGGTTCATTAAATCACACCCACTGCAAATTGCAGTGGCTTCTTGACAACCCGAATGATGTTCAATGTCCCAGAAATGTGTTACCCCGCTATTCGGAAGTTTTACCTTTGCAACAGGATACCAACATTATATTATATCGTATGATATGTTTATGGTATTTCCTGATAGAATTTGCCAAGTGGGCGGCTTGGGGCAGGGGATGGTGGTGGAAGGTTTGAGGTCTGTTTCCAAACAAAAATACCATGATATCACCTAAGCTGATCATCCGTTATCAATACTCACCCTGAGTGTTGGTAGCAATCTTTATTTCAACATCTAATGAAGAGCTTTTCCAAAAGACCAGAGGCTATTACAGCAACAATATTTGAGCCACCCAACTTCATATTAATATCCTTAGCTGTGGAAGGAGATGTTGGCATCTAAGTACATTTGGCCATACAGTGTGCTTGGCTCAGTGGTAATGATTTCAGGGAGCAAAGCTCTGATGGGATGTATTCTTGTAGGATGGCGAGGTGATTGGAATCAACACCCTGAAGGTCACAGCAGGCATCTCATTCGCCATCCCCTCTGACAAAATACGGCAGTTCCTGACGGAGTCGTATGGCAGGCAGGCCAAAGGTACCGTGTGATAGTCCATCATGCTCATAGATCCACCCAAATAGTTTCATTTATTTTAGCAGATCCCAATGTAGACCAAACCCAGAAAGCACTTTATGATTGTCCAGACCAAACATCATATGTCATATAAGTGACCCTCCTTATAGTTAATTCTCAGAAAGATGATGCTGTTTGTTACACTCTTCTAAACTTTTCAGTGAAAACAACATTAAAGAAGAAATACATCGGAGTAAAGATGATGACACTCACAGCATCGTAAGTAGTTTTGCAATTCTTAAAAAAAAAAAACTTGGTAGCACTACTTGAAGTCATGTCTTAGCAAATAATAATGCAATCATAAAGCATTATAAACTTGGCTTAATATTTATGATTATACTTATGCATTTTGAATGCTTTATGAAGCTTTCACTTATAGTGCAGTGTAGATATAATGCATCATAAGCATGTATACATAATGTGTTTATAAATTACTACAAACATGGCCTGAATGTTACCTAAATGTTTTAAAGCATCATGCTTGAAGCATTTATATTCCTCTGTAGACTTGCTGTGGAGCTGAAGGCTCAGCAGAAAGATTTCCCTGATGTCACCTCCGGAGTGTACATCATTGAGGTCATCCCTAAGACACCCGCTGCCTCGTAAGTGTTATTACAGCAAACAGCAGTTAATTTCTGAGACACCTACTGACATACGGCTCCCTTAGACCGGATTCCAGATTATGCCAGTTGCATTTTGTCTTGCTGGTATGACTGAAGAATGAGATTGTAATGCCTGCTCTACAGTTGTAGATGGGGATATCAGCCACACCGCGCGGGGGGGGGGGGGGGGGGGGGGGCGGCGGCGGCGCGGGGGGGGGGGGGGGGGGGGGGGGGGGGGGGGGGGGGGGGGGGGGGGGGGGGGG
>JABFDZ020000066.1:9759202-9781060 GCA_019775955.2 Pollimyrus isidori | reverse complement strand
CAACCGGCATTTGGCATGAGGGGGTTTGGTTTGGTTGGTCCTCCTTTAAATGTGGCCCTTTTTGCCTTTTGCCACAATCCCCCCCCCCCCCCCCCCCCAGGCATCATTAGCGTGGGATATGATGGAAACAGTCAAGCTAATAATGGGACGAATGACTGAACTCTGACCTTATCGATCCCTGCGCAGACCCAGCTGGTCTCCAGCAAACCCAGTCAGCTTGAGGAGTATTTAAAGGCAGATACACTGGGCTGCTTATCCCCCTGCATCATTAATTACATTCTCACCTGTGACAGTGACAAACGCCCCATGTTACACGGCAGTTTATTAGTGTCACTATACAAAATACAGAAAAAATATTGGCAGAAACTCCTGAGATCTTTGGAGGGAAATCAGTCAGGCAGAAATATGAGCCCAAAACCCAAAGAAAATAGGATTATCAAGTATACATTTTTATAGTTCAACGTGTATTTACATTATGATAAAATATGAGCTTACGATATAAGAATGAATATGGCACATGAAGGATTCTGTTCAATGTCACTATACAACTGCTTGATTGTTATCTTTTTTTGACAAATTTAGACAATTACAATCAGTGGAAGGCATGCAGATGTATTTTAGGTTTCTTGGGTGCCTATCGTAACAGTACTATTAAATCTGATCACCTGGTTTTCCTATTATTTTGTATTTTTATGTTTTTGCATTTTTTTTTTTGCTGTTCAGTATAAGTAGCAATAAAAAAAACAATTCTTGCATCAAGTGCCAAAGTTCAAAACAGTGTATGAAGTACTATAAGTTAATATGTTAATTAACTTAATCGTTAAATTAATATGTTATTGTATCATTATCAATTAATATTATGTCACATTTGTATTTAGTTATGTGTATCACTCAGGGGCCCTCTTAGGGGCCAACTCAGGGGCCCCACTCAGTGGCCCTTAGAATCCCCCCCTTATAGCACCTCTGCTCACAAGCTATTACTCCTCATCCAAACAAGCTTGCATTTACTAGCAATCAAAATGAAACATGCACAATGCGCCCCACTCAGTGTCTTCCTAATCTTACTATTCCACATTTACTATTCTTCACTATCTTCTATGTTCACTATCTTTACTTATGGCTTGCTCATACTATATTTTTCACCATACAAATGCTGCATCTTCCATTCAAAGTAGCCAAAAATGAATCCCATAGTATCTTTTACTGTGATTGTTTTATCTTTGTCCATTTTACCAAAGATCAAAATTAAAACCTGAGTTTTCCTTCTTGTCACACTACTGTTCCTTGCTATTTCGCTGTTCCCTCCTCTTCCTATCGCACCGTAGTACTGGTTTAGTACACTTTTCATTTTCAACCAGAACCTTTCAAATTTCCCTGTCCTTCTCGCTGTATCCCCACCTTTATTCCTTATCTTTCATGCCACCGCCACATTAGACCTGCACTTTATGTTCCTACTGAACTGTAAGGGTTGACTTGTAGACTTATAAAGAATTGGCTTTAAGGCTTTTGAAAATGGACTGAATCTGCTGTGGGTCACAATGGGGAAATAAGTGGCAAATGTAAGTAAGCGGGAAATAGTTTTCTATAAATAATCAAATGACAAAAGCGCAATAATGGGGAAGGGTGTTGTAAAAAATATATGTAACCAATTTTTCTGCTATTAAACTGAAATAGAAAGCAAAATATATAATAGGCTGAAGGAAAAGTTTCATTCCAAGCAAGGGAATACATTTCATTTCTGTGTCAGAAGATTGAAGGGGCTGTTTTGGTAATGGGAATACAGTAAAGCTAAAAAGCAAAAGAGCACACCCGTCTGCAAAAGCAGTCGGTTAATACTTGTTTGCATTTTCATGTGTTTACAGGTGAGCACCTTTCAGCTGTTCCTCCGAAGTGCAAATTTGTTTTGTGCCCGTTTTTCAATGCTTCATTTTGACTTGCTAATAGGACGACTTGAATTATTCTTTCAGAGAAATGGGGGGGGGTGGATATAAGCAGGCAGATGAAAATGACTGGATGAGCCAGCCGTGTGGATGAAGACATCCTTTGCAGAATGAAAGGTTACAGTTTAACTACAATAGCAACAAAAAAAGTAAGTCCTAAATACTATATTCAAGCACCGCCACCATGCTACAATTTTCCCTGATGTGTTGTTGGTATGTGCCAGGCAATGCTATAACTTATGACTTGTCACCTCTTTTATGAAATCCTTAATTGCGTTCTCCAGAAGTGATTTGGAGAAAGGGGCATGAATGTGCATGGAGTTGATTTGTGATCCTTCTGAGCAGAACTGTAATTTATGGTTGTAAAATGGCTGATGGTTAATTTTCTGGCTGCCCTTAGGACTTCCTTGCAAATCAGATTTCGAACTTGATGGTAGCCGTCCAGTTGTGGAACAAACTGAGTAATAGATAATGCCAGGTTTAGACTCTGTAAATGTATCACACAGAGTGCAGCATGGGGTGTCTTAAGATGTTCTGTCCTGCTATCACAATTTGCACATGTTCTTCTGGTGTTTACGTCGGTTTACTAATGGGCTATGATATAATCATGAGCAGGATTTAGGCAACTGTACAAGCGAAAGGGATCATGCAGAGAACATGACATGGTACCACTGGATTGAGTTTTACAGCTACTCAAGTTGCAGCGATTGGGAATCTCTGCCAGGTTGCCTTCCGCGTGGCAGACGCCATGCATAGCGATGACGGGCGGTGATGGCAACACTTTCACTGGCAGACAAAGAGCATCAGAGGGAGCCTATAAACAGCAATTGTCTCATAAGTAGCCACAATAGTGTTTGGGTGCACTGGGCATTCTCTCTTCCTCACCATCCACCACCTCATCAAGGAGGTCAACGGAGTTGGTCTCCCAGCAACATGCCAGTGCGAACTCCCCCCACCCCCACCCAACCGGCCCATCCTGCTCTACATGAGTGCTGTACATAAAATGGGCTATCCATCTCCTTTTTGTTTATACCGCGGCCATTGCAGCATCCTAAAACAGAAACCCTCATCCATTTTTACTGTCAGTGCAATTTAATGATCTGGGCCCCACCGGTATCATGTGAAGCAAGATAGATGTCGGAGAGAGCCAAGATGTAAAGTTAAACCGTGACAGCTGGACCATGACGCGGTCTTGGATGAATGTTGTGGTTGTTTAATCAAGGATAAGGATAGTGGCCCAATCTGAGATGGTACGCTTTTGCCTTACAAAGCCCGGAGCATTTTTAGCGAAATCGCGTGACCCTTCTGCGAACACCCATATCCCCCAGTGTGGACGTCACTGACGGCACCGGGCGAAAACGAGACGTTCTCCTCCTGGGAAAGTGCGTTCCTGACACCACCTCCTTCTTAATTATGCAAGGGGCCAGGGACCAATCTAGCGTAAAAGTCATACTTCTGTTAAAGACGGCTGAGATGTGATCAGCACTTATAATCTGCTTAGTTCTGCCCACATAAGTCTGACATTTTAGCTTAAAGGGGTGGCTGAAAAGGAGACTCTTCACACAGTCAATTGAATAGGTCACCCAGGTCACATTTATATATTGTTAAGTGGCTTTGAATAGAGCCAATTTCACAGTTTTAAATGACCCTCGATAATCAGGTCATTTAAATGAACCCATTCCCCACATCTGACACACTTCCCTGCTCATCTGAATAACAAATCCGAGGCCCCGGCTTTAAAGGGATCATCAGAACTTTAACCACATCGCTGTATTTAAAAACCAGAGGGAGAAAAAAGCCCCTGTCAAAAGTGTGAAAGTAGCCGATTTTCTTAATTCATCCCTTAGGAATGGATAAGTCTATCAATCTGTTAGATTGGAAAGCCATTAGCCGCCCTGGTTTATGCGTTTCAAGCTGTTAAGTAGGGACTGATTGATTGTTGTTCCTTTGATGGGATATGCTGATCTAATCTCACTGTGCTCGAGTTTGCAATAAATTACACAATTCATTTCCTCCATTTAGGGAGAGAAAATCACACCTCCAGGCATGTCGTGCTCTAGAGGCAAAAGAGCAGGGAACCTATTTTATGGCGCCATTTAGCCCTGCAAGCTTTCAGCAATCCTAGCCTTCCCTAAAAATCGAAGCATAATCAAGGTGTATGTTTAGAAAATTTATTGTTATAATTTTCCCCTGTAATCTCTTCCATTTTCCAGCCACCGCCACGACATAGATCACCATCTAAAAAGAGAAAATGGATAGCAGTTTAAAATTTATCGGCCTTTGATTCTCAATTATACGTGTTTATGACTTCATCTGTCTTCACTGACTTCAACCTTTTCCATTATGGTGGAATATTATTTGTACGGAATCCATTAAATTCACAAGGCAGACTCTAATGGTCGGGGCTGCCGCGATTTGCAGAGGGAAAAGTTTTTGAAAGGTGGCTTTACAGAAAGCGTAGCTGTTATGACACTAGAAATTGCTTTATTGATAGCCTGCTCTCCTGCCTGCACGTTTGGCCATTTGTAACCCAGCCCATATCTATATCTCAGCCTGACACTGATAAGAACCTTTCTGTTCCCGGGACCAGATTACACTTTGTAATGACATGATGAGACAGCTGGTTCTTGGAGAAGGCTGAGCCCAGGATTGCAGCGAGGTAGGAAACAGAGTTAGACCCCACAGGACCGGTGGGGGGGGAACGAAAAAACTGCCTGATTAGACTGTGAATTAACAACGTCACAGTACGGCCACAATGTTTGTTAAACATCACGGGGCAGCAGCTAGGAAATAGCCTTAAAGACACAGTTGTATCCATTGATACAAGAGGCAGTTCATTTAATCATGCTAACCATCCGGCTGTATAAAGGCAGTAAAACTGTAACTTTAGATAAAATTAGATAAGATTCATACGCTATGAGAAGGCTATCAGTAATCTATCAGTCTCTTCCTGCTAGAGGATAATGTGATGCTTGTTTCTTCCAAAACAATGAATGGTGTGTCCTTGGTAACGATAGTGATATTCCTTATTGTCATGCCAGGCCATATAAATGTGATCTAAATCTTTTCAAACAATTTGTTTGGTTAGTGCGTGTGTATGTGTGCGCGCGCGCGTGCGTGCGTGTGTGTGTGTGCGCGCGTGTGTGACTCAATTACATTCCTCTGAATATGACGTAAACCTAAACAAGGGGTATTAAAAGAAACCAAAAAACAGATGCCCATGTCAGACAAGTCCGTGTTGCTGTATGTAATACCAAAGAGTTTTACATAGTTAGAACATGGAAACCTTCTTCCCACCGTTACCCTCTGCACCAGATACTAACAGAAGGGCCACTTATATCCTGAGCGTGGTGGCAGTATTTCTGCTGTGAGCTTTTCTTTGCCTCTCATTTGTGCTGTTTTCCAAGGAAAGGTCTGTCCCATGACTTGTGTGTATGAAGGGTAACCATTAACCCACCTGTGATCTTTCTTCGCCATAATTTATGTAATCCTGTGGTCCATGGTGTAGGAGGGTCAAAAAAGGTTAAACTTCAGCCATTTTGTCAGGCACCCCGATTTGTATGATTTACTGTGAATGTTTGTTGTCTCAGAGGCTGGGTTCTGAAATGAGTCACCCGAACAAACGATTCATTTCAGAATGACATGTTGAGTACCGATACTCACATCCTTCATTTAAATATTCTGATACCTGACTTTGAAATTAACCCATGTGATCATGACGTACGTTTGAAAGAAAAATATGTATCAATACAAAAACTGTGAGATGGCAAGTTGACATTCCAAGATGTGTCTACAGTTGTGCCTTTAAAGAAGGCACGTATATTCATTTTACCGGGGACTATTCACTTCCTTTGGGTGTATCTGTCAACTAAGCATCAAGATGATAAAATTGACAAAAAAAACTTTTGAAAATTTCACACCAAAATGTCATCATTTTATTAAATAGGAATACATACTCAATATAATCTGAAGAATAGATACACAGTAGATGGACTGGCTTTAAGCTTTATATTACAGCTCAATTAGAAACTTAATATAATTTTTGTATTATATATTATATATATAATATTATATATGATGTAAGATAAACAGAGTGTACTCTTGCAAGCTAATTGGTTTATGTAAATAATTTGAATGGTACTTTCAATAGTAGTAGTATTACTTTAAATTAGCCCTGCATCTTTGTCCAGTAACTCTTTTCCTTGGTATTTGACTATATTTTTCAAAAGTATGATAATTTAAAATGCAAAAAGGTTCCAAGGCATACAAGCTTCTGAACCGTGAATGATATAATCCATCCATCTTCCAATTGCTTGTCCGGTATAGGGTCATGGGATAGTTTATTCAATCAATCATCCAAAAAATGGGAGTAAGGATATTTCCAAATGGTGTATTAAATTAATAATTTTATACATTATTTTTTAGCAGGTTTTGAAAGCAATTGTTTCAGACAGGTACTTCTTACAAAATAATTTAAAAAATGAAAATCATAATGAATATCTTTAAACTTCAAAGGCTTTTTGTCTGTTCTTAGGAATGTTACCACATTGTACGAATACACTAAAAATTGTGTCTTAATTACATATAGGATAAAGTCCAATGCAAAATTTGTTGCCATCGTTGCCAAGCTGTCATTATCACGTGCACTGTCTATTATGTATTGGTATAGATTACGGATTCACAGTTTTTGATACCCATTTATTTGCAAGGCTGAATAGGACTTGCAGTGACAGTCTTGCACAAAAAGGCTTTTCGAGATACACGCGTACAACAATACCTATTCCAATTCCACAGGTACAGATACTTCTCAAGGAGCCAGTGGGGGAGGGGGGGGAGGGGGGTCTTGTACATGGTAAAAGACTACACTTCCTCACCAGCTCGATGTCAATGAGTCCTCACTCTTCAAGCCTCAAATAAATAGCTGATGCAATTCTAATCATGCTGTAGCTCAGTCTTCAATGATCAATACCCAGACAGCTACAATTAGGACACTTAGGTCACAGAGAGGTCACAAAAAATTCTTTTAAGAGTATAAAGTTTACATCCTACATCTTTAAGTCTCAAGTTAAATGACTTTCTGTCATTTTAGGTTTTCTTTATAGTATACAAAGGTCAAGCTGAATTACTGTTATATTACTATATTGTAATGTTCTTTATTCATTTAGGACATACTGTATATCCACTGGCAAAATTTATTATAACACCTGTTCTGGTCTCCCGCATAAGATTTGTGGCCTTGACCATTAACTGGTCTTCAATCCTTAGAATAAAATTAGTGTATATAACATAACATAACATAAACAGGTAAAGATGGTTTGGGGAAACAAGTTAAGTATGGTGTTTATAACCAAATCAAACCACATGTGTATCTTAATTTATACCCACGGCAAAGAAATGCATAGATAGAAAAGCTAGTCACTGTGAATGTTGTGCAGATTTACTGGTCCTTACTAATATTTTCAGACCTTTAATCTGTATTTTAATTACGAAGAACAAACTGTGATGACAGTACTGCAATGTATATACTACATAATTTTAAGACATAAACTGTAAATAAAAGTTGACATTAGAACTGTTGTGTTCAAGCACGCATTTTTCATCATTTTGGTCATTACATGGTGATGGATGTAGACCTATAAACTGTCTAAACTGAACCTTTTAACAAACCATATGCAGTCCTATCATTTATAATAGATGTTGCTGATGGTGTCATTTGGTTGGTATCATTTGTCACTTTCCATGTGACATAATCAATAACAAGGCTTTGAAATAAACAATATGAATGTCAGTATATTATATGATTTCCTATTGCTTGAGAAGATAAAGCACAGAATAGAAACCCCTATCTCTCTTTTTATCAATGTAATTTTTAATACTCCATATTAATGAAAAAGTTTGGTGTACTTCTTTGTTTACATTTCAAAATAAAAATAAATACATAGATAAATAACTTAATTAATGTATCTCAGGTGCGATGACTACCATTATTTCAGTCATATGTGAAATATATGAGTACCAGAACTTTTTGTCTTTAGCTAAATCTATTGACTTGACTTCTGATTATAAAATGCCCATAATACGTCTGTTTGAGTGTGATTTAATGTTTGTGTGCAATGCTGCAATGGACTGACGTATAATCTCAATGTTTGTCTTGTCTTGAAACCTAAACTACATAAGATTCCAGTACCTTCTCTGGATGGATTGATGGATAGATGGGTGGATGGATTCTTAACTGGCTGAACAATTAGTATTCAGTCATAGTTTTCTGCAAGTGCAATTTGTACACTTCAAAAGAATTCATAATAATAACTATTATTAAAAATATAAGAATACAAAATATTAGGTACGGTAAGCTGTAAGACAGATGGGTGTAAAAAATACTGGAAGGGACTACTGTAATATAATTAAATATTTCACTACGATTCTTACTAAATTATGACTTAATAATTGTTGCACGTACAGTATTGGGTGTATTGGTAGCAACTGAAAAAAACAAAATTAGAATACAGGGATGAGTTTACACATAGTCCAAGACTAAACGGAGCATTTGAAATAATCTTTATTTCTGGATTACAAAATGGACATAACATTTCATAGAAATCTGATCGTGCAATTTTATTTTCAGTGTAACTTGACAGTGTAATGACAACGCGTTAAATTTCACTTCAGCTTTTTAACACTCAAGCTAATGACATTTGTAAAGCAAGCACAAGAGGGCGCTGCATTACTTGATTTATTCTTTATTTATTTATTTATTTTTTAAAAAAAGCTTAAAGCATAAATATAAAGCATAACATGTGTACTACGCATTGCAGATTCTCCTTTGTCAATAAATAGGCCTAAACATCTGTTATTAATGCTACAGTCTTGCCGATCAAAGTGCATACTCAGATGGAGTTTTTAAAGATTTTATATAATTAACTAAAAGTATATTTCATAATAGAACTAAAAAACACTTTAGCTAGGACAAAGAGTTTTACTATTAATATTGTATATAAGTTAAAAGAAAATCAAAAACACTTGAGCCTAATTAGATACTTTTTTGCAATTATGTAATCGCGATTCAGAATTATTGAGTATCAGATACAAAGAATTGAAAATTTTCGCCTTGTAACAGGTTAGTAAAATTAATATTGAAGATATATTTTAGTTTAGGACAGCTGTTGCGTTATCATTTGTCGTGCCTGGAATCCTTATGAAAATTTCTATTTCAAAGTGTGAAACAAAAGTAGACAGAAATAAAATGCTTAATTACATATTTGATATTGAAATGGAATTCGTATCATTGTTGTCGCTGTCATCACTGTTGTTGCTGCTTCTTTTCTGCGATTAATGAACCTTGGGTGTGTTTTCTTTCTTTGCCGATTCTTCGTTATAAAAAGCATTAATTAATTTGTATCTGCTGAATGTAGAATTTCATTGAAGCATTAATCGCATTCCTCTATAGAACACTGCAGCTCCGCATATTATTATTCTGATATTTATTCTATTTGATTGCATTTCTTTTTTTGACGGGTAAAAAATGGCATTCCCGATAAATAATATGCATATAAATTACCTCCCATGATGATTGCATATGTAAAATATCGATATTGGGTTTATTCTAAATAGCCGGTAATATTCGATAATAATTACCTGTAGTACCTATCCACCCAGGAAATACACTAAAATAGAACTAGAGTCTCCTGCCTCTAATGATTAGGGACGCACTTGCCTGCAGTCTACATACCTCATCGCGGCAGAGTCAACGTGCGATTATCTGTTTCGGTTCTGAACGGTATTTGTCCACAAAAAGTATGCGAAGTGCTTTTTTTACGTTTGCTCAATTACTAAGAAAAGATTCATATTGGTAGCCAAAATTTTATTCCTCTTTTAATTTCTACCAATATTTCACGAGATTAATGTGTTGATAATGCATTGCCCACATATCATATCAACATTAAAATGAGCAATAGCGTGCGTAATAGGCCTATATATGCATACTGACGTATACATTACATAATTCTTAATTGAGATGTATTTTAAAGACATAACTATTTTAAATAAGAAATACTTTTATTAAACAGTATTGAATATTCAAACAAGGCTACATGTGTCCGCCTCAGTACATTTAATTCTAAATATAAAGTTCTTTCGAGGTAAACGTAGCCTATTTGTCATAGCATGTTTTCGGTTAAAAAAAGTCTTTCTTAACCTACAGGGGACGCCAGTTTCACAATGTTTATATACCAATGGCGCTTTTAATAGAAGAAATGAAATATAACAGATTTATATAAATCATGCATAGGCCTATACATATTTCAGCGTTATATAAGAGATGATCAGTTCTACTGTTTTACTGTGCAAAGGCAATTCTAACTCTGTAATAATAATAATAATAATAATAATAATAATAATAATAATAATAAACAGAAAGCAGAATTCAACATTTGAATTGCGTTTAATGGTATCCTACTAAATAAGAAATAAATTCACATTTTATTTCCTATTCGACGAATGACTTATTGCACGCGTGTTGAGTGGCTCTTTAAACAATGCCTTCCGTTGCCTGGCCCCTGGCTCGTTAGCTACAATTATTATTTTTTAGATATATTTTCGCCTATATGACGCAGCAAAACAATCTCGATCGAAGGACATATCAGATTTTGCTGATCGCCACACAAAAGTAACGGTTTGAGTACAAATGTAGCAGCGATGTGAACCCGTTTCGTTTATTTCCCGTATATTAGATAGAAAATACAAGCACCATTATTGATCACGCTGTTATTAAACAGCTATAACGTAAAATAAGTAAATGTGTAACTATAAGAATGCAGACTAGTACAATCAGGCTAATGTCTAGTCAAACAAGCAAATGTACATTTTATTTAATTACAAAGGGAAATTAAAGCTTACGTACACATGGGGTGGGGACAAAACTTTGACGCTATATTACGATCCATGATCAACAACTTTCTGTTATTCTTGTAGGCCCCGAATGGCAAATAAAAAACAAATAAATGTTTTATCACCTTTTTATTCCTTCTTCTTTTTTCTTTCATTTTTCGCAATTCGGCCCAGTGAAAGGATCAGCATCACGATAGTGCCTGTAGCCTAGAAGAACACATTAAAACAATATGGTTTAGTTACATCTAGGCCGATTTTTGCTGCTAAGTGTTCCGGTTCACTTTCTGAATGGTAAATTTGGCCCGGGTCAGTGATTAAAGTAATAAAGTAATAAACACCGTGTTTAATGATAATGAGAAATAATTCATGCATGGTACATTTAAATATACAGACTGAAACGCGCAATGGCTTATGAGAAAAACAAAACCCGCAATAAGTAAACATCACATCGGTTCCAGAACATTTCAGTTGCTTGCTCTTAACGTATTTTAAAATTTGTTTGTGAGGCATGCTTAAAGATCTTTTTATGTTACGGATAATATCATTAATATGCTCGCTTATCTATCTGTCTATTAAGAAGTGCAAAATCACGTTTATCTAGGCCTATATTTACAATTAAGTCTATACATTAACGGTGCAATACTTTTTTATTTAAAATAATATTTTTAAAAATAACTACTATAATACAGCCGGTTTACACTAATCACTAAATTCCAGCGATGTGTCTGCAGTATTTCTACTAGCAATCATCCGAAGCCAATGTCCCTTTGAAAAAATTGCTCAGTGTCTATTTGCTGTCTAATTGGACTATATAAGGCCAATAACACTAGAATGTATTAGCTAACAGTCAAAGCATGAAGTCTGAAGGCGGACTTATTGTAAACGCTCGCTCTCTCTCTCTCTCTCTCGCTCTCTCTCTCTCTCTCTCTCTCTCTCTCTGCCCATCCCTTCCTTAATCCCATTTGCCATTGTACGTGCCCAATCGCCGTATACTCTCCGCATTTAACTTGGATGACATTTTTATTTCATCATTAGCATCTGGCGCCAGACTGACGCAGCGAACACTGTTACATTTACACCGAAGATCTTCACATGACCCGGACGGAAGATTGATATTACTTTTTTGGTTTTTATCTGAATTTCGGTGTCTCTTGTCACCTTTATCATCAACAACGAACTCGGCACCTACCGAACTGAACAACAACAAATAACAACCATAAAATACTCTTGCTTTTAGTCCTTCTGCTCTCGCTTAATTTCGTACTTTTGCGTGGCACTTGTGGTCTGAGATATTCGGACCGCGAAACATAGTGGCAATGCCCGAGACAGCGCAAGATAGCTGTACTGGGTCTAAAGAGTCTCCGTTTTTCATTAAGAACCTTCTGAACTGTGATAGTAAACCCGCCAAACCCAAGCCTTTCCTCACCTCGCCAAAAGCCTTGGAGGCCGGCATTTCAGTCTCTCAGGTCGGGGACTTAAGTTTTCCTCGTTTTGAGTTGCCTACCCAAAGATTTACTTTACCAGCACACTACTTGGAGCGAGCCTCGGCATGGTGGTACCCCTATACTCTCAACTCATCAAGCCACCTACACCGGGCAGACGGTAGGGTTCTGTCATCTTAGTTTTACGATACGTAGACTAATGCATGTATAGAAATATGATGTCACTCCAGTGACTTTTTTATCTTAAAGTGCATAGAGCACCTCGAGTCGCCTATACCTGGCAACAAATAAAGACCTTAACAGTCACGTTGATAACAATTCTGGCTTGTAACCTTAACATTTATCTATTCTGTGAAAAGTGGGCTTAACTGCATGTGAATTAAATGTAATATTTATTAACAAGTAGTGCTCCCAGATTTCGAGAATGTCAGTTACTTTATACATTTGTATGTATAGATTAAGTATAGAATGGCACGCTTTATCTATAAAGTAAATGACATGCTTAACCTTAGTGATAACAGGCTAAGTTGCTTCATCAACGAGCAAAAAATATAAAGCTGAAGTCGTATTTATTATTAGCATTTTTTAAAGTACGCCTTTATCATTTTATCTGTGCCTTAATCGATAGTACGGCAGTGGCCGCTTTGTTCTGATATTTTGAAATGTTGATAAAATGCGCATGTTTTGCCCCAAAAAATGTGTGATCGCAATAGTTGTAACAGAGATTTTCCATCTCAATTTTAGTTGCCGAAAAGGCAAACGTAAGAGACTCCTCTCCAGCGTCGGGTACTGATCGAGATTCGCCAGATCTGATGCTCAAATCCGACCCCGACGCCAAAGAAGACGAAGAGAACAAAAGTGCCGATGAAATAGTTTTGGAAGAGAGTGATACTGAAGAAGCAAAGAAAGAGAACGGGGTGGATGACTGGAAAAAAACAGAGGACAGTCCGGATAAAAAACCGTGCAGGAAAAAGAAAACGCGCACCGTCTTCTCTAGAAGTCAGGTGTTTCAACTGGAATCTACCTTTGACATGAAACGCTATCTGAGTAGCTCGGAGAGGGCAGGGCTAGCGGCATCCCTGCATCTCACAGAGACTCAGGTTAAGATTTGGTTCCAGAATAGAAGAAATAAGTGGAAGAGGCAACTGGCTGCCGAGCTGGAGGCGGCCAATCTGAGCCATGCGGCCGCACAGAGGATAGTGCGTGTGCCTATTTTGTACCACGAGAACTCGGCCTCTGAAACGGGGAATTCGTCGGGCAACGTGCCAGTTAGCCAGCCTCTCCTCACTTTTCCCCATCCTGTGTATTATTCACATCCTATAGTTACCTCTGTACCACTGCTGAGACCTGTTTAACATGCTCTGTATGCGCGTGTGTGTATGGGTGTCTATGTCTGTGGGTGTGTATGTATGTATGTATGTGTGTGTGTGTGTGTGTGTATATATATATATATTTGCATTGCAATGGAAAAGGAAGCGTAACATAAGCAAGACTACTATTATTATAGTTATTATTTTTGTACAAAAGTAAAATGAATTAATGAATAAGGAGTTTTCTTTCTTACGAGTGGAAGCCACGATTTTGGTATTTTGGTTTTCGGTAATTTTTTGAAGAACGTATTGTAAACACATGTGCCAGAAATTAAAATTGCCCTCCTTCTTTTAATAATTATATCCCATTCATCATATAATAATAATAATAATAATAATGTTAATAATAATAATAATATCGGTTTAATGGGGGAACGCTATCTTGGTTTGCAGAACAACATTCAGTTAGAACGACATTAAAATCAACAGACAGTAGTAATTTTCATATTTTCATCTAATAGTATCTCTATTCTAGAATTCTTTATAAATCTTACAGTTTAATTAAATTGTTAAATTGGTTGGAGAAATTATTCCCCCCGTATTTCTGGTTATTTTTATTGTTCATATGCACCTTTAATAGGGACAATTTATGTTAAAGCAATCTAAGGTGTACAACATGCTTGCATTCGAGAAATCGTTATGAAATGGACTTTGTTTTGTGGGTTATATGGTTACTTTGCTATTTGTGCAATATTGTCAGCTATCGCATTGTACAGTGAATAGTGCGTCATTGTATTATTATTATTATTATTATGATTTGGCAGAATAGATTCACTGGGTAAGGAAAATATTTTCAGCACTTACGTTGTGTCACTTTCATGTTATATCCTTCGCATATTAAAGCGCTTTAACGGTGGGACAATCAAGCTTTTTTATTGTATAGACTTACTGAATGGGTTAGGTGTACTCAATCTGTTTTATTAATATTTGGATTTTACTTGAACACAATCATCAATTGATCATTTCAATTGATGGAATGTTGTACAAACATAGTTGTACATAATATTATCTAAATGAGTTTGGGAAATGAGTTTGTTACTTTGTAAAATATGAACACCTTTTGATATTGTATCGTTACCTTGATCTATGTTGTGAAATAAACATTCCTTATTCCAAAAAGGATCGGGCGTCTCCGAGCATGCAAATCAAGTCATTTTCATTCCTTTAGCTGTGGATTCTGTCTTTTCTTCGCTTCTTTACTACTAACTGCTGTTACACCATGCAGCGCAGGGCACTCTGCATGTAAGGTTTCCAGTATAGTTTGAGCAATTGAACTTTCGATCTTTATGTATATGCAAACTGAACTTGCGCCCAAAATATGACTTATTTGGCAGGGATTTCGTTTTTTACTTTCCTTTTTCTAAAAATCTTTTAAATTAAATAACTCGACAGTAAACTAAACAGGTAGTAACTTGAAGTCAAATAATAATAATAATAATAATAAATAATAATAATAATAATAATAAGAAGAAGAAGAAGAAGAAGAAGAAGAAGACAATTAAAAATTATATGAAAAATTGGTCTTCCAATGATCTTCCATGCAAATCCCCGTCAACTTGATTGTTTCACGGTTAAAATTAACGTCATTAGAGAACAACGGTGTATTACATTCTTTCTGAGTTGCGTTTATGCACAGATATTAGTTTATTAATAAGACATTGAGGAATTTAGTAAGGTTTTTTTTCTCACTAGTTATTTGCAGTCGATTTTATACTTTAAATGTTACTCTGGCGTAAATTTTATTCATGCGCTTCGTCTGTTTATTTTACTAAAAAAGGTCAGTTTCGCCAATCAAGCAGTTCCAATATCTAATAAGTACTATTCAATAATTCATGCTAATATGTTTGATATTAATATTCACATATGTAATATATAACTGTCAAAATATGATGTTGGCATCATTTAACATTGAGTATCTTGTTGGATGTTTTATTAACACTATGTTAAATAAACAAGAATTAATTCAAATTAATTTTAAGCATATTTATTTCTGTCATCCACATTACCCCTAAATATTGATAGTGAAAGATTTAAGCCCATTAATTGGTTTAGGATCAACAATGTCACCAGGTAAACTCGTATTTAAAAAGTAAATCGTCAGTGGCATGATCAATCAACGTAAGCGCGCTTTTTGTTTTTGGTAGTGCCGTTAGGTCATCTCGGCAATTTAGTTAGTTCGTAAGCTAATGGAGAACAGCTGCATTTAGCACCGTGAACCATTTACCCTTTAGAGCATTATTTTTCATTAAAATGATTTAGCCAAGCAAATGGAATAATTGTTGTGATCTTGCGGCAGTTTAAGAGCGACAGCATTTTGTTTGAGTGTAGGCCTGTGTATTAGGATGAGGAATCAGGAAGTGTCCTGCTATTATCATTACTTTCTTAGAGTGATGTATACAAAATATTAAAATATAATTCAAACATAAAAAGCACGGCCACCGTTTTGATAGTGTGTCACATATGAACAACACTGATGAAACATCCTAATTAGCTGAACTAATGATTGATTATAGCGGGATGCCACATGGAATAATTTCCGTTAGTGTAACACTCTTTCACCGTGGTCTTAATTCTATTTTTTAGGAAAATGAGTTCGTATCTCGAAGCTTCTCAGTTTGCACGTTTAATTCATTTAAGCGATGTTTTTTTTTTTTTTATCCAAAGCGGCTTACAATTTACGCGATACCAGCTGCCGAGTTGGAGGCGCGATGTTTTACTTGTTGAGCTGCAAGAGCACCGCCAACTTATACTCATTAAAGCTAAAATCAAACGTGAGACCATTTATACGTTAAAACTATTAAACCGAACATATTTCATCAACTTTTAACACATTTGATGTAATTATTGATGGCGATTCAATCTCAATTGATTGATTTTATTTCAATCAATTGTCTATACATCTCCTAAATAAATATAATTTTAGTATCATATTTCAGCTTGCTATTTTATCTTTAGATTTTGAAATATTTTTAATAAACAGTTATCGAAAATTTGATGTCAGTATCTCATAAGTATTTGATGTCATATCTCATGCATATGACCGTTGAAATTTTGACCAGACTAGTTACAGATCCGAGAAAAGTTATATAGGCCTTTCTGGGTATGTATGATGTGTTCTGGTGTGTTAGCGAGCAAAACACCAGGTTCTTTACTTATCATCACCGCCATGCTCTGAAAGCTGTGTATCTTTGTATCTTAATAATAATTCCCATATTAAGTATATAAAGTGCATTATTATTAATAGTAGGGGTAGACGTATTGCCAGTAGTAGACGTAGTGCCACTCGTAGTAGTAGTAGTAGTAGTAGTAGTAGTAGTAGTAGTAGTAGTATTAGTCATGCACGCCCCTAAACATTTCTGAATACAATTGGATTCGTTTGGGTTTACATGCTTCTATGAAGCCCGACATCTCTAGCGTCACCCCTGGTGGTAGAAGTAGTAGTAATAGTAGTAAAGGTAATAGATGAAGAAGAAGAAGAAGAAGGAGAAGAAGGAGAAGAAGGAGAAGAAGGAGAAGAAGAAGAAGGAGAAGAAGGAGAAGAAGGAGAAGAAGAAGGATTGCTGTTGCTGTTGCTTATACTTTTCAATATTAACTGTGCTTCGGGAAGCGGGATATTCAAGGACTAAACTATACTTCCACATAATTTGAAATAATAATGACAATTCAATATTAGTGATAAAACAATCATGAATATTTTTATTGTAAAAATCAACAACAAACAAACGCATAAAGAGAAAAGTCAGTTGGCGTTGCATGCAAAGTGACTGTTGGCTAAGAGATTCGATGCGCAACTGCTTTGACATGCTTAGAAAATACCGAAACTAGATAGATACACACATAAATAGATGCAGGGGGGAGAAAGGAAGCAAACCGATGTGTGTGTGTGTGTGTGTGTGTGAGAGAGAGAGAGAGAGAGAGAGAGAGAGAGAGAGACGCAGTGCAGTGCTGAAGAACATGAACATCCCAATATCGCCACAATCATTTACACAAACTCAACATGAACCCATTAAAGAGCATTAATAGTTCTGTATAGCACCATTCGGCAAATAGTATTGATCGAAAACCATCTGTAAAATATTGTTTCAAATAAAGGCCATTGTTGCTGTGAAGTTTTGGCAGCATCGGTGACCTAGATCTGCTCGCATAAAGAAATGCGGTACTCGATAATTCACATTTGTATGACAACTTCATGTAAAAAAAAAAAAAAGACTGAGGAGACGAGTAAAGAGAACGAGACATCGGATGTGACCAGCGGCTGCTTTGCGTATTACATTAAAATGGAAAGTTGAGTGCCTGATTTTAACAGATCCCATTATAAATTATAGTGCCAGTTATTTGTGGTTCAAGTGGGCAACAGCTTAAGTAATTTCTTTTTAACTCTTTGATTTCCATTCCCTGTCACAGGTGCGAACAAACAGAGCTATACTGTGACTCGTTATTGAGTTTTCTCTATAGTAAAAAAAACAAAACAAAACACCATTTTAATAACAAAGAGAATGTCTTTTTTTAATGCAGCATGGTGTGAAGTTTGAAGTCCTGCTTATTAATTTGTGTTAAACTATGAAATGGGTATACATGACAAAGAACAATGAGTTTGCACCCCACCGAATTATATTACGGGGAGGTTACTGGTCAAACGTCTGGGAAATCCGTTTGAATTTTCTGCAGACAAATGTTCCTAGTAATGAAATATACCTCTACAGATATTCTCCCAGAATCAAACTGTGACAAAAGGCAACAGATTTCCGAGGCGTTAAGAACATATTCAAAATACTTAGAGAGACGATAATATGCAGAACGGTTTTCGTTTTCTGTTGCTAAGTCGATATTTTTTCTTAAGCAAAGCAATAAGATATTTGTGTACATCCGCACCTCCCGTAATGTATTTTACAATAGCTTCTTGGAGAATGCCCGATTGACATCCTGACAAGCCGTGCATAGGATTTTTCTGTGTTTTTTCAAAATTGAAATCTTCTTTTGAGGAGAACCTTTAGCCTTTTGCGATAGTGATTGAATACGAGCATCAGATTTTCATCAAAGTTCTATTAAGTGAAACATAGGTTGCAGGGCACGCTCTGATTGAAACAGTTTAAATTTTAATTGTGTTTTTAATTTGACATATAGTTGCAGAGAAGAATGACACCGTAACTCCATAGGGCGGTCGATTTTCTTAATTTCCCCCCGAGGAATTGATGAGTCTATCAGAGCAGTAGATTGGAAACCCATTAAAGCTCAATGGTTAGGTTGTTAATTGGAACTTGATGGATAGGGGCCTTTGGATAGACTATACTGATCCAATCTTCTTGACTTTCTGTTTTCCAATAAATTACCCAATTCATTTCAAGCCACAGATTACATAAATTGTGTATACCTCCAGGGCGCGTTTTTTTGCTTTCTTTGCTTGCGGCTCTTTCCTGGGCACGTGCCATTTGAACCAGACATTTTTACCGATTTCTCATGTAACTATTTAAGCTGCAAGTCTTCACATGCCCATTAACGGTATACGTCATTTTAATATAAGCCTAAATTTGATTCCAAGACTCTTTCTATATAACTTTATCCGTCGTCTAATAGGAAACATTGAAATTAATGTCTTATCATTGATGAACACGAATAGGTATGCTTTTTTTTTGCCAGAATCATGTCTTCTACGAGTTTCATTAAGTCGTAAACTAATACGGACCTGCAATATGCGCAAAAAGTCAGTACTGATCTGAGATAACGTGCAATTAGGAAATGTGTTTTCCCCTCATGCATAATTAAATACTATGGCATTACCTAAAAGTTTTATGCAGTAC
Source organism: Pollimyrus isidori (assembly GCA_019775955.2). Taxonomy (NCBI): domain Eukaryota; kingdom Metazoa; phylum Chordata; class Actinopteri; order Osteoglossiformes; family Mormyridae; genus Pollimyrus; species Pollimyrus isidori. The sequence goes on along the minus strand of JABFDZ020000066.1, from coordinate 9,761,624 downwards.
CTTATAGCCTTTTGGGTATCATAAAAATCTCTGTTCTTATTAAATTACTTAGTTTGAAAATATATTGACTCGATTGATCAACTCAGGCATTTTTTTACACCAGACGTAGCCCGAGATGTTTCAGAATGCCCATAATAAGAAATAGTCAGTAAACAAAAGACATACTTTTTAGTTTTGATACGTTGCGTGTTCCACGCTAATTATTAAATATGATTTCATAAGAGGTTACGGTCATGCTATTTTAAACACATCTGAATGTTATGCGGCACCGTGTTACATATTTATTATATGTGCTGGTTTCTATGGGAAATAGTAAAAGTGATAATATATTACAAGTGCCCACCCCACGCTGCACCTGCCCCCCAGACATGAAAAGGGGTGGGAATAGACACGCCCCTAACCAATCAATTAGTCAATCAATTAGCAGGGCTGCCACCATGTGTCTGTGGAGAAAAGACATTACTCTTGTAATGATAAAATTAGTTTTTAATTGGAGGTAATGAACGTGACTTTTTTCTGAATGCTGATGGGTGGCGTTGCGGGGTTTTTCTTGCCAGTTTTTCAACATTAGGCTTTCTCAGAAAACTTTTCATAACGATGGGACTATGAATTCCGAGAATACAAAAGGATTCTAATAAAAAAATGGCAAACTAATAAGTAACAAAACCAAATACAATTTAAACGACGAGAAGATCTTTCATATCATATCAAATCGTGTTACATTAGCAGTTAAAACCCATTGAACTACTGGATAAAATAAGAACTTAATATGCGGCAGATAGAGGGATCAAGAATGTAATAAGTTACGCTAAATTAATGTTTATTTTAATATAGGGAATAATATTTTATCATGCGATACACACCCAACAATCCATTTACAAACGTGTTTATTGAGATGTATATAGGGCTTGAAAAGAACTGGATGGATTTTTAATCTTGCAAATTATTTGTACCTGCAACCGGAAGAAATTTATGATTCTCTTTTTCCTTCTTCAGTTGTGCTATATAATTTAGCGACTGGGACAAAATACTAGATGAGGACTGAACAAACAGTCTATTCTGAATGTGGAATTTCATTAAAGAATACATACAAAAGAATACACTCGACACCCCACATATGTGTGTGTGTATGTGTGTACAAATACGCAGTTGCAATATGGACCTGCATATCTTCATAAGTAGACTATTATTTTGCCCATTCAAATTAACTCCGTACACTTGCCTAAACCTATTCTTGAATATTTTTCTACCAGTGGCTTTCTATCCCTATCTTTTCAAGTTTGAAATTTCCGGGGTTCAAGTTAGGACTGTGATTGGCTCAGGAGGATCTTACCTACATGCAAATGAAGCGACGCCACAATACTGGCTTTAGTCGAGAGAGCGTGGAACCAAGCAGAAATACATTCGTGCACCGTGGGCTCCGAGAAAAACAACTACAAAACTTTCAACAAACGTTATGAAAGGAGCATTCAAAAACATTTTTCCCGCCTGGCGTTTCTCCATAACATTTTAGTATTTATGGTTTGGTCATTATATATACTTCTAAATTAGTTACGGACAGGGAGAAGCATATGCAAAATAAAACTTTCTTCGGCTTCGGTGTTATGAATCCAGAATGAACACAACGGAAGACAACGGTAGCAAATGCTCGCCGGCCCCAATCTCCAGCTTTACTATTCAGTCGATTCTAGGCACAAGGTCTGACGGTGCGCGATCAGGTGCGAAGGAGAATTTCCATGGAGGGCTGCAGAGGAAGCGCCCGCTGTCCGTGTCGTCCGAGGGTGAATGCAGCGGCGAAGATTCTGCCGAGTGCTTTTGCTCTGGGTCCGGAAACAGTAACTCTTGCAACCAGCACAAGCCACTTAACTTTTCTTGTCTAAGTAAGTATAAGTTAATATTAACGTGATAATTATATGTTACTGTTGTTTAATTAATATTTCCAGGAACCTTTTTGGAAAAAAGAATGCTTTTATACATTTAAAGTGCTCTGTATCTTATTTGAGTCGTCAGAGAACGCATGCAACGTCAATTAAATTAATTTCCTCTTATTGCAAATTCAGTTGAGTCCGTTAATTGATTAAATAGGCTTTCAGAATAAATGTGTTACATTTTCTCAATTGACCGCACACCGTAACCTTATTATAATTAGTATCATACGCCTGTTAGTCCTATTATACATTGTTTTTTTCCGCTGGGTACTTTTAACCTTTCAACAGTCTATCACGCACTCAAAGCTAAAATTTAATTACCTCTTGTACGAAGTATCCAATAAAGCGTTAGAATTTAATATTGCATTTACTGAGGCCAGCGGATAAATCAGTGTTTAGACATCTGAAAACAAGCACATTTTAAAATTCACTTAGCCTACATATTAAACATTAATATTTAGTTACATGTTGCCCTTATTATATTACAGTAGATA
>JABFDZ020000066.1:9724353-9749101 GCA_019775955.2 Pollimyrus isidori | reverse complement strand
GACATACACCTGAATTGGGCTTGCCAGCCTAGGGCTATTGTTTCATTGATGGGAGCTTCACACCCTTCCCTGCATATATATATATAAAATCTAATCTGGACATCATAAAGAGCTAGAGTTGAAATATCAGAAATGGTTGCTCTTGATTTATGTCTGGAAATGGCTTGCCATATTTTGTTTAAATGATCATATTTTCTTCCAGAGTGAAGATATGAATGTGAACACTGTTCAAAATGGCGGTGCCTGATATTCTTTAGAATACCCAGCAAACAGCAAACCGCAGCTGCAGCGAGGCGGGTGCCCAGGGTCTCGTTTTCAGCCCTAAAGTGTGGCAGACAATTTGGCTCTAGAAGAGCCTGTTACAGGACAATTAGAATGGGCTACGTTATGCTCTCCCATGCTATGATGCACTTTTACCCAAACCACAAAAGGTGGCTTATGTTTGCCCTGAGTGCTGCTATGACCTTTGTAGGAATTTCTCAGTGTCAGAATACTATTTCCTTTATAGTAGCTGGCAGACACACTCCCACTATCCAATAGAGTTCATAGAGTATGAATACCATTTTGCACACCATCGTAGCCTAATCTGTAAATATAAATACCATTTTGTCCATTAAAGCAAATTCAAAACTAGTATAATCTAATCAAACCTTTGTAAGTCTATCATGCGTCCAGCCTATGGCATGTTGAAATCTGTACATGAATAACTATTTTGCAGGTTGCCTGTTTGCATTAACGTTCTGGAATTATGCAATCTTTTGGCCACGAGTGTCTGTGGCACATTTTCACCTTTCAGCTTATCTTTAAGAGATTAAGTGTCTTTCAGTGATGGGTTCATGGGAAGATTATCTTTCACTTTAGACTAAAACTACTTACTGACCGGACTCCTTTCAGCTATGTGACTTAGGGTCTACCAAGGGATAACTAATTAGACAGTCCTGATTTCTCAGCATGAAAGTAATGCAATTTGTCTGAGGTGAAAAAAGCACCATGTTAATTTAATGTGGTTCGAAATTTCACTCGGTAAAACACGCCAAGGCATTTGTAACAATTTCATGCAAACACACTTTGTCCCGAGGCTTCTGATGTACTTCTTCAAAGCTGAACATTAAATCATCGATAGCAGAAGTTGCAATAGCTTTGAGACAAGAATATGTTTCTATTAATAACTGCTGCATTGCATTCTTGATTGCTGTGATTCTAAAGAAAACTGAGTATTTGTTTGTGTGACTGTTTCTGAGTTCTGTGAGTGGGGACCCAGGCATTCTCAAGTGAAACCATTTGTTTCTTCTACCAACCTTCTGCTCACTGTCTTACATAATTTGAATTACGGTATTATTGAATTATTATTCAGGAACTGGCCGTGTGTTTTGTGTATATTTCACTTTTTCACTTTCATATGTACATTACACTGAGAATTTAGACAAAAAGGACAAACCTAATCTATAGCAGGTGGAATGGGATTTTAGCACAAAGTGGTCTACAGTGAAGCATTTTTATAACTTATTTGCTACTGAGAATGTGGTACAGTAATTGCATTGAATAAAGGCCAGGCCTTAAGAACTGAAATGTCTTCTTTTAATGTGAATAACAATAAATAACCTCCATAAAAATCTTCCTATATATCCACATATATACAAATGCATTTGACAGGGAACATCCAGTCAGTCAGCACATAGTGTACTGGGAGATGCATTTTCTCTTTGAAAACACATTTGTAACCATTAGTTGCGTGTTGAGTTTCATGAGCAGGGCACATTCTCTGCGGCGGTGTCAGCAACTCCTATCCAGCAGTGCTGGTTTGCTGCTGGAACTGGGGGCTGGAGACTGGCTGTCCAGTAGATCATGGCTCGTGGCAGCCTGGGGTAACCTGAGCCCCTCCCTAACCACCGTGCAGCTCATTGCAGTCTTACTTCTGCCCCCAGGATGCTTTTAAAGGGATCTTCCAAGTGGGTGAACATCTCTTCAAAAGAATTGTAGTTACATTTAAAACTAATTAGTTAGGCTTAGGGCCAAGGAGCACTGGCTATTCTTATGGGTCAAACAACCTTTTCTTAACTGGGATGCCAGTAAGAGAGTGCAAGGTTTGGTTCCACAATGCTACAATATAGCTGAATGTAGCAGAAGAAAGAGGGGCTTGATCTTGTGTCATTAGGATATTTGCTAAGTTTTGTGGGCATGGTGTAAATAAGATCAGGTGTAATAACCATTAATCATACACATTACATGTGATGCCTTAGTCATTTTTTAAATATAATGACTTGAGTTCCTCCAAAACATATAAAATGATGCTTTGCCACACACACACCCACACGCACGCTGCACACACACACACAAATATTTTAAACATTTTAGTAAACCTTGCTGAAGCATATCAAGTTGTAGATCATATGTTGTATAAGATATATTTTACTATTTTACTATTTAATATTGTTAAATTCGATTTAACAAGTAATAAGGAAAAGTAACAATTTTGAAGATCCTGCACATAATCTTGCACATAATAAAGCAATTAATTAAGCAGGAGGGACATAAACAACACATTTTGTGTAAGTAATACAGCACAAACTGACACTGGGTACCTAATTTGAATATGCATGAGTTATAATACGTGGAAATTACTGTTTAAATTTAAAAGCATCTGTTTTAACTCAAAATGTATTCAATTACTTTAAGTCTTGTTTTTGTTAAGGTTTGCACACTCAGAGATGATAATTGCAGCCTTTTGAGTCGGGCTGCATTAAACACTCTGACTTTGTTAAATGCTGCATTTGTTTGATAGCACTTTTTCTGATGAACATGGTGCTATGTTCTCTTCCAGCAGCAGTAAAATGGCTTTAGTTGTGGCACCTGTTCCATTCATCGTCCGGGGCGAGGGGCCAAGGCACAGCCTGCGGTGGGCAGGGATCTCTGTTTGGCGCTCTTTCTACTGTGTCTTCTAGACAGAGTCCAGACACTTACAAAGAGGTTGGCTACCAACCCAAACAACGCCCCCCCCCCGAGTCCTGGCGTGTCACAATCCGCACAAATTTAAATGCAGTAATTATTGTTCTCCAAATGTGTATTTTGAATGACAAAAATAGAGTGATAGTACCAGTTTGTTTTATGCCTTTTATCTGGTTTTCAGAAGTACACCCATAGAGTTCACTTTCCATTCGCCTTATCTTGTCGATATTTCAAAGATTTTGGGAAATTTGAAAGTCAGCTCTGCTACAGAAGCGCAGTAGCTCAAGGGCCTTCTTATGCTACGTCATTCATTTTATCAAAAATGATGCGATTTTTAGTCCGCAGTAAATACTTTTGTCAGCCCGTGAAACATCAAATGGGACGAAATAGTAAATGACACCAAGAATGAGAAAGTGCCATGAGGAGAAGATACGTGTGTTGAACGAGCGTGAAACTAATGATGGTGCTGAAGGAATGACCTATTGGTTAGTCAGGTATCATGTTGGAAGTAGTTATGTAGGAGGCTTAACCAAACAGGTCAGAGGCCAATGATCAAAGAGAATCCTGTGGAAAGCTCACAAAACAATGATGACTCACTTTTGTAAAGCTATCTTATCATTACAATAAATCTCCACTGCAGGAAAACAGAAGCTGCTAGTACAGTTGTCATGTGATAGTTTGGTAGCTGCAGGCAATATAGGAAGGGATTACTGGCCAAAAGGACAAATCTACGACGAATGGCCAATAGCTCTGCATGGACAGATTACCGCCTTGATGGCTGGGAGTTACCTCAGACTCTGCTGTGGTCTTTAACTGTGTGTTATATCGTGTGTATAACTTCCCTATTTACATCCCTGTTCCATTTATTTGCATTGTTGCAGCTACCACTACCCTTGTGTGTCATGCAACATATCATCACTGAGCGTATGTGAATAGCAGAGGAGTTCTATTGTAAATTGACTGGCTCTTGTACTACGATGAACAAAGTAGAGCATATTCCGAGAAAAACAGAAATACGTGCAATTAGCTGTTGTTATCTAGTGAGCTACCTCAGTGCTCAGATTAGCTTAGGTCTGTCATTGTGGATTGTTTATTTTCTGTTGTCATGTAAGATCTTAAGTAACTTGGGCCGATAATAAAAACTTTTCCAGTGTCCAATTAGCAATGAACAATTTCCAGCACTGCCCATCCAGTGAAACAAAGAAATTAGAATGGCAATTTTGTATTAGTTTTTTTTTTACAGCTCAACAAAAAAAATCTGTTAAGGTGAAAACTCTCTAAAGTGTTACACAAATTCATTGTTCACGACAGCCGAACAGCAGTCTTCTCTAATCAGTAATTGCTTCCTCTCCACAGAACTACTTTAATAGACTTCAAAATGGTCCACATCTAAATGCAGTTATCCTAACAAGCCAGCTCTCAGGTGCAATTGCCCGAAGGCGGCAGATGGGCGTGTTTCAGTACATGACAGTGACCTAGTTCTTAGTTACTGTTGAAGTTTTTGAATGGATTCTGAGGAAAGACTTCCAGATGACATACCCTATCTTCTGTTTCACATTCAAAACATAACATGACTCAAATGTGCTGTGAAATTGATACCCACTTTTGGTACTTTTTTGGTATTACTAATAACGTGTTAAATACAGTGATTCATTCATTAATTTGCAATTGTGAGTGTATTCTATCATGGGATACAGAGACACAAACACAAATCTTTTGCATATAAAGAAATCTTAGTAACCCCTAACACTTCATGGATTGTGAATGTTAATTGTGGATATGAGGTACTTGAGTGTAGAATCTTCTACAGTTTCTCCAGGCCAGGATCTCAGGAATATATTAATATTCACACAAACGTACATAATATTACATTCAGTTACTAAAAAATAATTATTTTTAAGAGTATTATTTCAATACAACAATAAGTATTAATGTTTGATTCAAAATGTTCAAAATAGACTTCGGAGGTGCGAAACAAACCAGCGCATTAGTGTGTCTTTGTTTGTTTGCTTATGTGTGTCCTGTGAAAAACTGGGTCCCAGACTGTGCTTTCCAGTGTGATTTCCAGAGCACCCTGGGGTGGAATCCAAGATAACCATGACTGTTTATAATGTAAATCGAATTGAAAATGAAAAAAAAACCTCAATAAATAAATGCTTATATTCACATAATTCTGAGAATTCTGATGAAACTTTCTGCACTGCAGGGATTAGACCCGTCGAGCTGTCGAGAGGCAGGTCGGTTCTGCATTCTATCACTGTGTCTTAGGATAGACAGCACTTAGCTAAGCTCATTCAAACATTCACTGTTTAGCCCCTATAGCAGTTCAGCAACAGGCCTTTACAGCGATGCCTTTGCTTGTCCTCTGCGGCTACAGAACTTGTTATTTAATGTGTCCATAGCCGCAGGGCAAGGGGGAGCAGTTTGTCCTTCCTGCAATTAGTATTCACAGTTAGCTAAGCAGAACTAATACAACAGATCTTTGAGGCTCACGTTACCTATCTGCGGGATACCTGGAAGTAAGATTAAGCTGTAAAGATGATGAAACCATATATCCATTACAACATACTTCATTGACTAATGTTGTTGGTAGTTCTCTTGGAAAACAAACAAAAACAGAAATTGAAAATGTTTTCAGTTGCTTATGCAGGGAGTGGAGAGCATAGGTAACATTACATTTATGATATTTTGTAATTATTTAATTTGGTGATTTTTGTTTAAATGATCATTTAAATGGTTTTACACTATGTAAAATATCCAGTAGCTCTCTGGATATATCTTCAATGCAGAGTACAAGTATTTTTCTCCTTCTATTTCACTGCACCTGCTATTTTAACAGTTCTAATAAAAACAAAGTTCTCATTTTTCTCTTCAGGGCACCCGGTACTGCTGCTCTTGTGTTCTTTGGCTTTTAGGTTAAGAAGAAATAATATGATGAGGGCTTTCATTTGAACAGAATGGCCTGTGGTGACACCATTGTGGCCCGTCTAAAAAGATACTGTGATCTGATGGATCTTGTGGATCTTAAGTGACGCTGCTGGATTGGAACCTTGAAGCTGTTCTCAGGATTCTGCCTGCTGCAGAATATGGCGTGAGCTATCTCACTCCTGCAATCATCTGACCCAAGATCCTCATTCAAGTAAATCTATCATATTATAATAATTATTTATTATAATTATGGAACGGTCAAAGAATCCTGTGGTACACACCTTCAAAGAAGTGTAATTGTGATACATTTTTCCAGTAACACCTTAAATCAGAGAGCACAATCGTTACACTGACTTGAGGCCAACATATTTTATATAAATATTTTATACTTATTGTAGCCTGGAGCAAAGTAATATCAATTCTTGCAAGTAAATACCAAATTGTATGCTTTAAATAAACATGTTTGTCAACCAACACAATCAATTCTATTCAAATTAATTTTTATCCACAGACCAAAAAGGATTAATTAACTGATTATAGGGTTACTGATCGTAATGGCCTTGTTATGCTCCTTCCTAAAGCTGTCTTCGTCAGTCAGTTGTTTATAGAGATGTATATTCAGTTACAGACAGGTGTAAGCAGAAAAGAATGTACTTGATTGATCAGCTTATTTAGTACAACTGATGCAATTATGGTCTTGTTTCATTCATAACGTACAACCCAGATCAATAGCTGTACATTTTGCTGCTCAATGTTGCATGTTTTTTCTTTGACTCTCAAAGTGTAAAACATACTGACTACTAAATTAAATTTGGCAATTTTCCGGGGAGCAAAGTATGGAGAGCAGAACAAGAAAGAAGTGTGTTCAGACTTTCTGAGAAATCTGTCGTATTATCGTGCTCCATAATAGTGTTAATTGTCCTGCATTCACTGTAGGAAGTGAGAACTATCTGGGGAGGTGCTTGAATCCATCTGTCTATTGTCGGGATGTAGAACACAAGGGCTAACAGCTGGGAAACTGCAGGCTTCATCACTGATTGATAGGGCCATCGTGGAAGCGTGCATGAGACTGCAGCCAGGTGTCATGAATCAAGTCCCTGGAGTGTGTTTAAAGTGTAAAAGGGCTTCTTTTAAGCACATTTGGCAGAAAAAAATTCTTGTTCTTGCTCCTTGTGAAGAATGATGCTAATTGTGTGTTTTGAAAGAATGAAGGCGAGTCCTTGTGCTGCTGTCATCAATACTCACCCCATGACTAAACTTTCAGACAAAATGGACCCAGGGCGGCATTTTTGCTTTTGGTTATTATTGGTTTGGTTTGTTATTTTACGATGTCATGGCTAAAATCAGTATGTAATCGATCTCCTTAAACTGTTAGCGTAGTGTGTCAGAAATCTGTTCTATCTATTATGATACGTCAATGAAACTGCACCCTGCCCTACCTTACTGTGGGAGATGCTTATAAGGACGACCAAGGAGTGACCCACTGCACATGTGGAGGAAAAAATATATGGAGACATTCTTCTATGCTTAGTGACAACAACGAGAGACTGAAATCCACTGTTTGGCCAAGAGAAATAATGACTGATAATCAGTGTAATTCATGGTAATGGTAAAATTGAATTTCCCAGCAGAGCTTGAAGCACTTCTGTTTAATGAATGTGGTTTGGGACTGTTTACTGAAAAAAGGATTTTAGCAAAAAATCGATAATGTAAGTGCAGCGTCTCTCATAATTTTTTGCAATTATTTTGGATTATAAAAGATTAGTTTTAACAAATCCTCTTAAACGAATGCACAGCATTGCAATGTAGAACTGTTTGTGCGATGCTTGACGGGAGATGGTTTATATTTAAGATACCATAAATAATTTTTTAATCAAATAAGCATTCATATACTATTAACATATAATGAGATACTTATGTTTAATGTTTTACTTAACCCTAACAATACCCTAAACCAAAGCCAGATGTATGGAAAGCATTTGTGACAATAATACAGCTCTTATAATTGGCTGTGTCTACTACTAAATACATTACAATTGAAGTGTGACAATGAACAGTGCAATTCCTTATTACATAGAATGCTGAGTTTTACTCAGTTGTTTCCTTTATGTCAGTTAGAAGGAGGGGGGACTGGAGAAAAAGGGAGGGGGGGGGGCGTGATTGTTGAGGTTTAAGGTTACAGGATAATTTCCCAGTGCTTACCTGCTGTCTGCACCAGAGCCAATCACCGTGTTTTCAACAGGGAACAGTCCAATCTGTTATACAGTAATGATCACTAGCTCTTTCCCAGTCAATGATTACCCCTAATTATGCTTTTTCCTCAGCTATTACCCTAACTGGCTGTTGTGCAGCAGATAGAAGGTGTACTGAGAACAAGGCCACTTTTATAAACTCCCCACCGGAGCCACTCCGCCTAGTTCCATTTTTGAATTACCAGGACCCCTGTTTCCTTTTGAAGTCTCTGTTAGCACCCCTTCTATTTATGAGATGGTGATGTACTTAAAGGTCAGAGATTGATCAAGAGGTCCAGAAGAGGCCTTTTTTGCTGAAAGCACAGCAATGCTCTCGCTTCAGAGCTGAATGGTCTTCTATTTAAAAAAGTGCATCTCCCCAAGTCAGACACATTCACACATTAATGTACAATTCCATTTATCTCCAAAATGCAACAATTCAAGAGGGAATTCACACTGAGAGCATTCGAGCTTTCAAGACTTTTTTTTCCCCCATTTTCCATTTCTGTTGCTTCATTCTCTGACTAATTTTTAAACACTTTATGTTTTATCTCATTTGATGTATTATTTATATGTCATTTCCTTTCATTTAGGACATGATTTATTAATACATGTTTACAATATTGTTTATTATCATGCGGTGCAATCATTTGTGACACACGCTGGAAAATAATGCTTTAGACCAATAAACAAGACAGTGTCTATATGATAAAGAAGCCATTAGCTGGTCTCTGAACTACTCAAAATATGGCTTTTAGCAGTTTTATATCTGCATTACATCGATTCACCCACTTTCAAATGTCCTTCCATTGAAATGATGCTCATTGTGTGCAGCTATTTGAAAGGAATTATTTGAATATTCTTTATAAGTAGTTGACATTATAGTGAGATTAGCACTCTAGCTATTCAGAATGGTGTCACACAGCTCTTTAATTCAGGTATTGGCCAAATTATAAAGTGAAAGTCTGACAGTACCTTCTTCTCCTTTTTAGCTAATGTAGTCATTCTGGCACTTGCCTTTAATGTGGTAGATCAGTGTGCTTAACTTTATATCTGATTTATCACTGCGCCACAGCGTTTAGAGGCAAGGCCATCTAGACATTAGAAAGAAAACCTGATGACTTTGAGAAACAGGGTCAGGAAAACATCACGTCGCCATAAATTAGTGGACGCCGAGTTTTCAGATGTACTAGCTGCCTACAATCGCTTTCCAGCTCAAAGTGTTACCTCACTCTTTTTTTCGACTGTTATACAACCCCGACTCCAATTTGCAAAGAATTAACATCAGTATACGAAAAACATTTTATGTCAAGTTAATGTAATCTTCTTGAGCCATTTAATTCTGTTTCAAAAGGCTGCATTTCCTTCACACATTGCATAAATGATTTCTGAATCTAATTTAGGGTTTCGAATGACCTCATAGATATAGTATCTACATGCCTATTTAATTTCTTTAGACTACAGTTTGTATTAAAAAAAATACACGTTTTGAGTCAGCATGTGTATATTCAACTACAGTACAATTATGCTTTGATTTACGTCCTTACTTACCATGTCTGACTGCATACAGTATACATCCGATCACATATAAGGTTAAACTTAGAGTTGAAAATCTTGATTGGCTATCAGGACGTGAATTTTCATTATACTGGGTGATATGGGAAAACTCATTTATCTTCATGAGAGAAATGCTGCCTGACTGGCCAGTGAATGCCGAAGATAGAGTCCATTGGCAAATCAGGTAGTTTTTCTCATGAATAAGCCTTCATCAAACAACCCTGAAAAACTAAAATTTGCTAACAGACACCAAACATAAGCAGCTGTAGTGCATCATGTGTAGTTAGCGTAAACAACATGATTGCAGTGCCATTGCCATATTGGTTCAGTACAAATATAACTTATATGCATAGCGTTCAAAAAAATGTTAAGAATTTCCGTATTTACTGTACTTTTTATCGTCATTTTACTGTGTACTCTTGCTCTTTTGGAGTGCTTATCCAGTGTCTTATTTATCAGTTTTATTACAGTGTAGTATACATTACTACAGTACTGTAGTGTAAAGTATCTTTAAATTTAGGCAGCATGGATACAGTATAGGTCCAGTATACTGTTTAGGGTTGTATACATACATACATACATGATGTTTGCATAGCGTCCAACTTACCTAATGTCCAATTGGACATTAATATATATATATATATATAAGTATATCTGGGTAGTGATGGTACATATATACAAAATACCTTGTACATCAATAAATAATAATTATTATAGGCTAAAGCTGGGCAACTTTTTTCAAAACCACCTCACTGTTATTTTAGGTTTTTCTTCTTGTTCCTGGAAACTGTAAAATTACCGATTGTGCCACGGAATGGAAACCCGTTACAACTGCAGTAGCGTATTGATTCAGCGATGGATTTGTTTAACTAATGTAATCCCCAGATTCAGCGTGTTTGTCTAGGGCCCGTTCGTTTAGAACAGCAATGCATCAAGCCCTGGCCAATAAAAGCTGCGGTCTAATTCATCATTACCCATACGTTCTATTATTATTATTGATAGCTCTCGCCTTTAGCCTGTCCATTTATTAAAAGATTGGTGACGAATGACAGCAGCCTGGCGGTGTGCGAGATGGCATTTTATTCGCGGCCGTGCCAGAAGCAGTCTACGCAGCGACATTGCATATTTATTGATTTCCACACTCCCGATAGTCTGATGTGTGTCACATTTTGACAACATTATGTGGTGAGGTCAGAAAGATGGGGCTAATGAAACTGTTTGAAAGATGGATGTTGTTTTCTACTGCATTAACCTTGCAAATAGCTGTCAGAATCATGTTTTCTTGCGTGGATGACAGGGGGGAACCCAGCTACACGAACCCCTCCCATGATCCTCAGCCCCCACCTCCCCTGTAACTTTGTCATTGTTGACATTAACATTACGCAAAAGCCCAGACCATTAAATTGTACTATACTTAATACAACACTAAATACGGGATGTGTGGCAGCAGTTCAAATGAAAATCTTATTAACACACTGCTTGTGGCAACATCTTGAGTGACTCGAAACTTGTCTTGCTTGTCTAAAATTTGTGATATATTAACCAAACATGATGCAATAGGTAACCTGAAAAACAGTACATAGAGAATCACAGTCAGGCTTCTAACTGAGCAGGGATCTTACGCTGTGATATCAAAATGCATATGATGCATTATCCAAAAACTTTTATTGACAATTGAGTGTCACTTATTATGCTAAATTCAGCATAATTTATCCAGGAGTAGTATTGCCTATAAGACAAGATTGGGTATGGTGAATCGACCGCTGCAGCAAAAATATTGCCAATCCTATGCAGGGAAGGCAAGTTGGCATCCAGACCAGGTAAAATAGTACAGTAAATTTCAAATGGTTAGAAGTGCAGATTTTTTTTTTTTTTACCAAATACAGCCTTGATTAATTCCTCACTGCTGAACCAAAGGAAAGAAAGAGAAATTAATGTTTGAGTGAAAAGGTTGAGGTAGAGTCATTTAAAACTGCCCCAGCGGTTGGAGAATAAAGCAGTGAAAGGAGCTGCCAACAACAGGCACAAAATGAGCTTTCTGGAGTTTTGTAAACGTCTCGCTCTCTTTTTTTCATGGCTGATCACTAATGTACCCTGTTCAATAGCCAGAGATGGAACAACTGGTCCCGAGAAGTACAAAGAACTTGAAGGTGTGCAGTTTCTATTCAATTATTGGCAGAGAAGCTTCATTTCAGTCGATGATTTCCTGTCTTTTTACAGGTTTTAACAAGCATGCTGCTTTTAATAGAGCTCTGAGTACTGTCCATTCTCTGAGACGCCTTTGCTCCGTCCTCCTGTTCTGGCTCCTCTTATTTTTTAAAGCAGCATTATCTATATAAGCTTTTTTTTCTCTTTTCCTTTTTTTAAGGAAAAAATTTCAAACAACTACCTTTAATCATTCCGAGATATGGCTTCATACAAGAAAGCCATTTACTGCATTTGACTACTCCCCTAACAACATAAAACAAGATGGTTGAGATAAAAAAAATGACTTTTAATGACTAGATACTCTATCTATCTATCTATCTATCTATCTATCTATCTATCTGGCTGTCTGTCAGTCAGTCAGTCAGTCAGTCAGTCCGACGGTCTATCGGGCTTTGTGTGTATGTATATATGTTTTTATTATTTATTTATTTCATACCAGCTCTGGGCAAAGTTCCTGGGCAAAGATGTGAAATTCACTGCAAAGTATTACATTTTCACAGAATTCTGCATTTATTACTGGTTAAAATTTAGCTGCGTCATTGTGAAATGTATTTTAATACTACCTTTTCATTATAACTAGAATTAACCTTTGGTCACAATACATTTTTAATGAATAAGTCTGTCAAAGAATGGTCTGAGTGTAAAAAAGATCGATTTCTTAATTAGTTATCTTTCTGCTTGATTCAGTATCATAACTCAGTATCATATGTGCTCTTACATTCAGTCACTACATACAAAAATGAATGAAATAAAACAGAAAAACTTCATTGTAACACACATTTAACTGATTAGCATATGGTAAGCATTAGATTATTTTTGTTTCCATTGTAGAACGTGTAATTCAGGAGTCTTGTGTCATTAAGCCAATCTACTGATTAGCTTTAATTAAGTGACCTTGGTTTTGTTAAGATTTGCATGAAAAGATTGTACTTGAAATCCCCCCTTCTGATGATTTACCAGGTACGACCAGCTTCAAATAGCTTAAAGTTAAAACAAATAAGTGAAATCCTTTGTATGTTTTCATGTTTGCATTAATACTGAATACTTCTCGGCAAAAAATGCTGCAAGACTGACGGGAACAGTTTACAGAATCATGTGACGCAAGGTCGTTAAAAAACAACAGGAAGGTTTGGAATCAGGAGACGGGAAATGAGAGGGGTTCAACAAATGCAGTTTGGAGCAACAAAAAAAATCCATTTTGGTGTCAGCACAAGGGGAAGAAGACAATGAAAACGAGTGCTGGGTTGTGAAAGGGAATACGATGGGATGTAGGGTTGGACATCACAGCCTCGATTCTGAAATTCAAAAAATTTTAATTCATGTTTTACCCAGAATCACGCTACCCTATTTACTACTGTATAAGGCAACAATGGATGGACAGCTGACTGTTCTGGACCAAAACATACATCGGTATCATGTTTATGATCACGCTAAAGCTACAAGTACTTTTGCGATTTTTGACGCAAAATTTGATGGAAATTTGGTTTGGTTTCTTACTCCTCCACCTCCGATATCCAATCAAGCATTTTTTACTGATATCGGCTTGATATCAATAGTGGATTTTGGATCGGCGCAATCTCTAGTTTTTATGTGATTTTGCCCAAGTCAGTCACCTGAAGCTCAAATTGGAGTTCTGGGGATTCATATTTAGTGAGCTAGCAGCACTATTGAAAACGATGCCTTCCAGTCAAGACAACTTAAATAAGATTACTTTGAATTCCTGTTGCTGAATGATTGCGAATGAGGGACAGTGAGAGGCTGGCAATCCAAAGTCACATACTGCGTATCACATAAATAGGCAAAATTACAAGCAACTGTGCACTAGAAAAACTATCATTTTCCCTGCTATGCTTGTTTATTCATAACTGATACGAAATGTCAGTACCTTTTGTACAGAAAGACTACAAACTACATTAGGGAGACCAGGCCGAAGAATATTAATGTATGCGGTCGTATCACATGGTTTGCTAGGAAATGACAATTATAATTGTGTGTATTTACTGCTGCCAGTACTTACCATGCTGATGGCAAGACGTCAGGGCTAAATTGATATTACAGTGATTTATATCATTATATCATGTGAAGTTCAAAAAAATGCCTTTTGCATTTGAGTAATACATGTTTATCATTTTTGTTGATACGTTCTAACTACCTGAAAAGGAGTTACAGCTGTGTTGCATTTTCTTTGTGATGGGAACAGAGGCTCAGTGGCTGTTTAAATTATCTCTGTTACTCAGACTTCAATATAAAAACATGAAAATCAGGGGAAAAACATTACTGAGACAGAAGGAGAGTTGGATTTTCTCAGTTTAATAATACTCAGAAATGAAAGAGGTGATAACAATTAAATTGTTCTACAACAACTTAATCAAGATATCTGGAGTCCCTGCATCAGCCACTATTGGCATGCTTTATTGTTTAAGATTATTGTGACCTGGTAATAGTAGGTAGTAGATAGTACATAGTAATACTGACTTTAGAACAGAAAGAAGTGATTCTACTTTTCATAGACAGATCAGAATTACAGAAGAAAAAAGCTCTGGGCTTTTTGGGAATATGTGGAAAATTTCTTCCCCTTACATGGTCTGTTCCTTCAGATCTGGATACAGTGTAATTAAGCACTCAATCTCTTCCTGGTCCTGGAAGATATTTCCTCCGCACATAAGGATTGAAATTAGGCCTGAGATAATAACATGGTTCCCAATGAATGATCCAAAAATACAAGTAGAAGATCATCAAAAAGCAAGGCATTCTATCTTCATGTCAAAAACAGAAAAGATAAATGCGGTTTGTTTTACAGGAATTTCTCTTCAACGTGTATTTTTGGCAGTTACTATGTATTCATTGCTACATTCTGTCAAACTTTGTAGCCACATAGCTCACCGAACACACACACACACACACGCGCGCACACACACACACACACACACACACATAGGGTAAACATATCCTTATAGAGACTGCTCATTCATTTCAATGGGAAAAATGCTAACACTAACTATGACAACCTTAACCACTACACTGCCCTAACCACAACCATAAGTGATCAAACAAAATACAAGAGGGAAAAAAACTGATATTTATCACATTATGGGGACACTGTGTCCCCATAATAATAGGTATACCCACTCCCTCGCGCACACACAGACACACACACACACATATGCACACATGCAGGTGAAACACCATTATTCTAGAAAATCTTCTCACCACCAACCAAATTGTGGAACGTGAGGGTCTATTTCCCTCCAAACTACAAAACTAAGATGCATAATTATCTGACATTATGGAGTGAAACTAGGTGGTTGAGTTCACCTTATGTGCCTTGAGAGCCGAGCCAATGAGCTTCTTTTAGTTAACGTTTGAGAAGTGATCATCAAGAAGGTGGGTATGTAATTATTGGTGTACAAAAAAGTACGGAAAGTACGGAAAAGGGAGCAAAATGGATTACTTCTGGTCAGACAAAAAGCTTAGTAAGGAACCAGTCTTTGTAAAATCTCCACAGTGAACATTTACAAAATTCCAATCCAAATATTGTACTAATATGATCAAGAGTTAGGCTAATTGAATTTAGTTCTTGTGTGTTACTTTTAAACAAGTAATTGGTTTTTACTAAAAATCTATTTAAACATAGCAGTGCAAAGATATTATCTTTCTGGTCTTTGAAAATAAAAGTCCAAATGGACTTTCATTGTCATGAAAAAAACATTCTGAAACATTAATAGTGGCAACAGAACCCACTAATGGCCAGGTCTTGTCATTGTAGTCTTTGAAGCTTCACAATAATGGGATCGATACAGAACACAAGTCCAAAGTATTAATATACTTGTGATTGACATTAGAAAAATGTAGCACTGAAGAAAGGGCATTGCCATAGAGCATTTTCTGCTCTTTAATTCCAATGATAGTGTGTCTCGAAAAGAATTTAATGGCCCAACAAAGGTTTCACGGATCTTAAACCAGGAAAAGAAGTACAGGGGGATTTGCACTGTAATAATGCCCAAGCTTTCATGGGCTTTCAGTGAAAGTACCCTTACTCCAAGAAAAAGGAGAAAGACACATAAGGGAAGAAAAATAGTATTTCTTATAATATAAGATATGCTTGTATGTATATTACATTCTGATGTGTGTGCTCACATTACTTTCAGAAACCTGATGGCAGTGTGTGTGTTCTAAGTTTTGATTGAAATATGGGGTTACCTTTCCAATGTGGTATATAGTGGTACAGATTCACTTTGGAGTCCGTCGGGGAGTGTTATATATTGTGTATTCAAACAAAAGTGCAACCTAAATTGTTTCATAACGTAGTTAATGAGAAGAGCACTACAATAAAGTCGTAAACTTCTCTTAATATAAGCTGATTTGAAGTACATACTGTAAATAATAATAATGAATCACACACTCTGCATACAATAGTGTTATCTTTGTCCTCAGTCTTTCAACAGGTTATTTATATTGTACACTTTTTTATATTGTGCACTTCAAGTGCAATTGCCCGGGGCCTGTAATGGTCTTCTATATGATGCATTGTGTATGTCATCTTTAAAATATATCCATCTATACACCTTGTGAAGCCACTTGTCCTGTTGAGAGGTCTGGGGCTTCAGAGACAATCCTAGAAGCTATAAATGCAAGATGGGGAACAACCCAGGATGTGGTGCCAACCCTTCACAGGCTATGGTCCCACAGTCACACCTACGGGCATCTCCCATTCATCTTAGTATGTTTATAGAGTGTGGGGGGTAACCGGACCACTCAGAGGAAATTCCATGATGACACGGGGAGAACAAGCAAACTACATACACATGGAGCCAAAGTGGAGACTCAAACGTTGGTCCCAGAAGAGTGAGGCAGCAGTGATAATCACTGCACCGTTATGTTACCCTGCTTTAAAATCTCAGAACTCAAACCTGTACATGCCGTACGCACTTATACCCCCAGTCTCACACACACAAACACACAATTAACATATTATAATTAGATAAGAGGGTAATTCAAGATGAAACTAGTAGGTGATTTGGCCGGGAAATGACAGTTTCCTGTGCAATATCCTGTACAGCTATACTCTGTGATCCCATAGAAAACCCCATTGATCAACTTTCAAGTAAGCCCACTGTTTGCCAGTCTCCAGTTTAATATCTACAAAGGGTTGATTTACCTTTCTACCATGTCATGGCTTGTCCTGTCCCGATTTCCTCCTGCTTTTCCTTACTCAACATCCCAATGGCTGCAACCACCGCAAATGACAAAGGGCTCCTTTGTCCGCTGCAGTTCACTAAAGCACTAGACCACAGATAGACAGGGAGGTCAGGTGCCACCCCCTCCCCACCTGAACATCACTCATATATTTGAAGACCAAGGAAAATTGTTGATGGATATCTTGAATATACCTATGAAGCCTTTGATGAGGTCGTCTACTTTATGAGTTGAACACAATAACCTTGCACTGATAAATGGCAGTGAATGAAGTTTTCTACCAGGCCTGTGAGCACTCTAGCTCTTCACATTTTTTCCTCTGCCTCGAGTATGCATCATCCAATCAATCGTGGGCTTGATGAATACTTAATTAGTTTACGCAGACATGCAGGTCATGTAACAGAACACTCATCTGAAATTGGCTATGGATGCCTATGAGATTCCCTCAGACGTCTTAGCATAAAATAAAAAGACCCCATTTTAGAACACATGCATTGTTTTTATACTTGTGAAATAGAAATAATGTCTTGTGGCCTTTGACATCTATAATAAATATTGTGCTATATTCTTAAAAAATACCAGCCAATCATGAGACTTCTAGTCAATTACAATTAGCCACATGATGAGATTCAAATGAGGCCCAAGCAGATGGTAACATTAAATATCATTTTATTCCTTCTCGATTTTCCTACAGGATTGCAATTATCAACTTTAAGGCTTACATAAAATTTGAGGAAGTGTTGTCAGCCAATCAGAGGATAATATAGTAAATAATTACTGAGTGACGTAGAGACCTACATCTTCTTGGAGTTATGTAGGCTGGCACTGCTGAATAGTGACTGAGGAAGAAGTTTGTTGGTAGGAGACGATGATGAAGAATTGCTAATGTAGCCTTTAGTCTCATATTTAACCTGCAAAATGTACATGAAGAAGAATGAAAAATATAAAATTTTGCACGGATAAACCCCACTGCATGCTTGGAAAATGCTAGTCCCATTTTAAAAACAATATGTCAATGTAGGCCTAACTGTACCAGTACAATTTTAATAATGGGAATTAGGTTTAAATTTTGGTATATTTCGAAGGTGAATGGACCACAATCAAGTCTGGAAAAACTTCGGGCGCATCTTACATGGGATTTTGAAGTGCAGCTTTTAATCCATCCCCAAATGTAGAAGGTAAAATTGTCTCCTTTAAAACTCCTCCTTTTATTGTAAGTTCCAAAGTATAGTTAGTGGTGTGTACATGTCCACACAAAAAAAAGAAGGAAGGAAAATGAAGAAGTATGTTTCTACCACAGCATAAAGAATGTGTTTTAGCAGCTTGAAATGCAGAGGTAGTTGTACCAATGGAAGAACTGATTATTTGGAAAATGCCTATAAGGTCAGTTTTGTTTTCTTTCTTTTATCACACCGGCAAAATGAAGACATGTATCGCTATCATTGGGAAAGAGGCGGCTCTATCTAGGTCTATTCAGAAGCTTTGTTAAACAGTATACAATTCATTTTCTCAAGTGAGTCCTATTACTGAGAAGGTGCATTGTAGGAATTTGTAAAAGGAGTCGCAGGTGTTTCTTGCACTTTTTTTCCTACCGTTATTTAGATACAAGACAGAAATGGGTGTGATGCAACTGAAATCCTAACACCCTTCGACAAATACACAAATAAATGTACTGGCCATTTTGTTCTAGAGCAGGTTACATGGATAAAGAATGCAAATGGTCAACGTGCTCTTTATGTTGCAGGCTCATGGACAAAAAGAGTCATATATTTTGAACACAAAGCTCTACCTGAACATTTATACATAAAGGCTTATGTGGAACTTAAAGGCCCACTATTAAAATGTTTACAAAAGAGCAAAAATCTGACAGAAGTCATATAAAACATAAAACTGCAAGATAAACCAAACTTTTTAAAAGATTGTTTCCATTACAGTACGCACACCCTTGAACTCTACAACTGGCAGCTATCAAAAAAAAAACAAAAGTGTTCCATCAGCTACACTTCTTGGACCCCTAACACAAAACAATTCAGTATATTTAGAAATATCCCAGGGTGTCACTGGCCTTACGTCTATGTTTGCTAAGAGAAGGCTGCAAAGAGCAATAGCAATAATGCTACCTTCAAAACCTTTTTGCTAAGCGATAAGAACATAACACATTTACAACTGAGAGGAGGCCATTCGGCCCATCAAGCTCATCTAGGGAGAACTTAACTAACAACTCAGAGTTGTTAAAATCTTATCTAGCTCTGATTGAAAGGAATCCAGGGTTTTTGCTTGTGCATCACCAGCAGGAAGACTATTCCATACTCTAAATAACATGTTGTGTAAAAAAGTGCTTCCTCAAATTCATTTTAAAATCAGCAAATTCCTAGTAAGACATACAGAAGAACGAACATAGCACAGTGTCATTTAATTTTCGCTAGATAGTTGCCATTCAGTGAAACTGCACCAGGATATAAAAACCTTATTTTCCCCAAAGTTAACTTGAGGCACTAATTACCATCACTGTGGCTTGGTTTGAGAAAACGCCTCCAAACTGGCCAAAAGACCAGAAACAAATTAATGAGTGTCTGTTCTGAAGCAGAAAAATAAGATGCACAGTATCTGAATACTGTGTCTATATATATATGAATGTATCTAGTTCAATTATATATCAAGGCTTTACGTTATATTGAAAAATGTTGCCTTCAATCTTTTTCTGAGTAACCATCAATACCAGTGCACTCCTGTGAGAGTCTACTTGTTTTAATCTCAAAAGCACAATAAACATAACAAATTATGAACAGGACATTGAGGAATGTGAGCCCAATGATTAAATTGGTAAATAATGGATATTTTATTCTGTGATCATTTTCAAGTGCTCACAGACACTGGGAGTGCAATTCAAAAGACAATTAATTGCATTAATTACTGAATATATCTTCATTACCCTATCCAAAGCTGTTAATAAGAAAAATGTTTCCAGGTTGGGACTATCAAACATGTAAAATATAAACATGCTGTCGTTTTAATTCTTATTCACTGTTAATGTGTCAGAAGGGTTTATGTAAAGAGCTAGAAGCAGGTGAATTTGCTTAGATATATAGATCAATATGTAGTCTATTATAGAGATCAGTTGGTCAGTGTGTAACATTAGAAGTGGCATCTGTGAACTGGGTTACCTTAACATGCAGTTATACATACAGTAAACCTATTTGTTAATTTTTATAATAATTAAATAAGTAAGAACTTGATTTTTAGGTATATTTCGGTACTTGATGATTTCTTTCTGAAAATTAAACTCAGCCAAATGCTTTGTTTAAAGCATAAATTTTCTCACCCTAATAGCTCCAAGATAACCCACTAATGGTCTTGTTCAATCCAGATATCAATTTAATGTAATTCAACTAAAAAAAAAAACTAAAAAAAACTCAGAGACAAACAAGCAAACAAACACACACATTTCCATTTTGTGCTGGTCAATTTCAGTGTAATGCATTACACACAATAAAGAAAATAGATCTGTTAAACATTTCGCTTGGCACATAATCTGGATATGAAAGTTTTATTTATACAATTTTATTTTATTTGTAGAATAACAACAAGCAGTTTTGTATGACGTGTGCTTACAGTATATACACACACCCAGGGCGTGAGGTCACTCTGCTGCCCTATACATGTACACGTATACATTTAGAGACGCCAATTTGCCAAATCGCTTCTCCTTGGACAGTAGAAAGAACCCGGAGTACCTGCAGGGAGCCTTCTAGAAACAGAACAGGGGAGTGATTCCGTCCCTTAGGCCTGGCACTGCTGGAGCGCATAGCAGCCAGTCCACATGGGGGCCTTATGCATTTCAGCAGGCAGAGTCCCGCTGATGCTGCGATGCGTCTGCTGCAGCCCAACAGACTGTTCAGTTACATTGGCACTCAGTGTCCTGTGGTGTGTGACAATCGGAGTGGTTCTGTTTCTGTACGAATGCCCTGGCATTGCGTATAAAGTGAATTATATGCCGAAGAGCTAGGAATTAACTTAAATGTTAAGGAATTAACCATCTATGTATACTAAGTTATGTAACTGAATAAGACTTTACTTAAGACCATAAACACATTCATAAATCATTATAAGTATGGCTATAAATATTTTTTAAAAGTCATAATACATTATAGACATGTTTAGTAGGCATTATGACTGCTTTCTCATCTATAATGCACTATATATATATATCTTTATGATATAGTTCAAATCATCCTTAATACTTATACCAACCATTATAATGTATTATAAAGGGATCTATAGTGTAGTATAGATGAGAGCTTCATGAAGCATTTATAATGCATAATAAATGTGGGTTATAATGTGCTATACCTTTTGACAGTTATATAGCTATGTTTATAATGCTTTATGAATGCATTATTATTTGTTATGAATGTGTTTATAAATGACTAAAACATGGCCTTAAGAAAAGTGTTACCCAGACTTCTTATATGTTACCCTCTAACTCTCAAATCCATTAGAGCCAGGCTATTCAGAGTCTCTTGATGGTGCTATGAGAGCTTGATGCTGGGGGATGATTGGGAGTGGGCAGAATTTCATAATTTCAATAGAAAGTTCTATTTACCTGGGTGGATGTATGAGATAAAATATTGGGGGGGGGGGCACCAGCTCCCCCCATTCTCCCGCGTTCCCTAGGCACCTGCTGGTGCTACTTCACCGTCCCTACTGAGGTATATAAAGTCCAGAGACACTGGACAGGCCTTGTTAGTGTCATAGTAACACTCTAGTGACATTCCTTAAAACCAACAGTTTGCATATTTTTGCACACTCTCCTTCATGTTCAGCTTTAAATAACTTCAAACGCTTATTTTAAATTGACTTAATTACAGCTAATTGGAAAATGTATCTGTTGTTTTCATTAGCATCTGTTGTCAGTGTTGCAGGAGCAACATTAGCACCAAAAGCCCCAGAACATTAAATTCCCAAACGAAGTTCCAGCTGGATTTTACTCTAATAGCATCATTACACAGTGAATTAAAAGTCTGGGGTAAATGGAACTGTAAAATTTAAATGACTCAAAAACTACATCTCTCAAACTTGAACTGTCTTTAGTGGTGCTGTCGACACAGTAAATGGAAGTCGCACAACTGCCATAAGTGTTAATCATATATTTATAAAATTATAATGAGAGAATGAATAGTACAATAGGGTCGTAGTATACACTGTTATCAATTACTTTTAATATTCCAGCTGAAATCATAAGAAGACATGAACAAAATGGTTTCTTTTAAACAACGGTGAAGCATTTTATTGTGATCATGCCCGTTTGGTTTTGGATGTGCTTACACTCCACATTCCCATTTTTGTACCACAGCTAAGTGTTTGTGCCAATGGAGTGACATCATCGTTCATTGGACAGCTTCCCACCTTCAAGATTGTCCGGATTCTGTTCCAAGTTTATTTGGTCTTAGGGATGCAGTTTCCTCCTGTTGTTCAAAGACACAACGTTAGGTGAGAGAAGTCTCTCAATTGGCGGTGCTTTCCATGCCTGGTCATGGACTGGCATCCTTTATGTTGCTATGTCATCCTGACTGGGCTCCAGACCTTCCTATAATATATTTTATGCTTGAATTCATTTGATTAATTTTAAGGATTTTTTTAACTTGTTTCTTAGAGTGCAAGATCACAGGACACCTTTCTGCAGGCATTGAGATGGGGGTGAGTCTTCTGTCAGTAACCTTTCAGGGGTCAATGGGGAACATGACCCTGACACTGACCCCTTGACTTCTGTCTAGATGCATCCCATCATCCTGAGCAAGCTGTTGCATCCCATCCAGCTTTGAGTTCCGTCATTTTTGCGACTCATGTTGTGTTTTTCATCACTTACTCCCCGTTAAACTAACAAATAAATGCCCAACAAGTAGGTGTCGAAACCAATTTAATTATGAATATAGTTCCTTGACACTAATTATAACTCCTCTATCAGCATTCATTTTGTTTTAATGCCACACTGTTTTGTTTCTCAAAATGAGGAATGAGAACATGGCTTGTGCACTTACTCCCAGCAAATGTCCACGTTTCATCTTACACCTTTAATTGGCCTTCTCCATCTCAGTATTTATCAGGATTTAACTTTAATTCATCTCATTTCTTTCATCTCCAAAATAAGTCCATATCATACACTGATCGCTACCTCCAGTACCGGTTTTCTTGTTTATTTGCCTTAACAAAAGGTTCATTAATGAGATTTGGCCACTCGAGTAATTGTACTGCATCTATTTCAAAGGGAGATTATAATGGTATTTCTTATTTTGTTGCATTCAGGGAAGATTAAAGTATATCACAATGCCTTTTTACAGTTCTATTTTCCTCATTGTAGAGGTGGTCAATTTTTAAATTATTTGTTCTTTTTCTTTCATCTCCAGCCTTTCGATAAATTGTCGAGGCCTTTTAGTTAATAGTGGTGACAGCCAGGCCTACTGTTGCTGCCCCAGTCCATTGTGCAGGTCATTGTACACATCCAATAGCCCTTTCATTACCTCCAAAAACATCAAAAGCTAGATAAGCATCCAAGGTGGGGAAAAATGACTTTGTACGGGATTTTTCCTCCCCCCTGTATTTTTGTCCATAATTGTCGGTGATTTTTTTTTATCCAGTTGTGAAGAGGTAGAGAGTAACAAGTCTGATATAATGGGATGGGAGACGTGGCAGTTCTTAAGACACTGCAGCATAATGAGACCGCGGTGGTGGCTGGGGGACCACGCCGCTCATTCACGCCATACTCTCCCGGGGCACCCGCAGGTCCCGTCCACTCACCTAATTTTCGGTGACAAAGACAGGTGCAATTTGATGCATTTATCGCGCCGTCATTTTACTGAAGCAGAAAAATCATGACCGAGCTGAAGGGCTGCGGAACACCACTCGCCAACAGAGAGTCGCTTCTTAGAACATTGTGTCTCACTGCAAGTGCACTTTTTATTATTTCAATTACTGTGTAAAGACTACGGTCGTCTCAAGGCAGCAAGTGCACACAGCCTGTTGTGAGTAAATACCTAATTGTAAGCACATTATGAATACATTGTAAATACGTTTTTGGAGAATCGTATATGGGTTTTTCACTTTGGCCTGGAGGTTTCCACCAGAAAAAGGTTAGAGCATCTCTGTGCAAATGCTGCCTGTGCTAATACGGAACTCCTTCTGCTCCTGTAAAATGACAGTGATAATAGTACTGGCTAATGTGTACTAACGCCATCATTGTCCAAGCCATCCCAAAAGAGATGGATTTAGAAATAGGATTCTCTGGATTTCTTGTTGCATGAATGCGTGTGATGCAGTTGGCTGGCATCCCATTCAGAGTGTTCCACTGCCGGAAGAATGGATGTATTTTAGGGGATGACACACAAAAATATGCCAACTTCACTTCATGGTTCGAAATTTTATAAAACTTGGACTTTGTGTTCTTTACATAAAATGTGAAATACCTGGTCACAGGGAACAACCCAGGATGGGGAACCAGCCCATCACAGGACACTCACACCATTCACACCTATGGGCTATTTGGAAACAGCATTTAACCTCAGCTTTTTTTTTTGTTGGTGGGGGGGGGGGGGGGGAAATGAGAAACTTGAAAAAAACCCAATAAAAAAAAAAAAAAAAAACACAACAAATTAACCAAAAGAAAAGAGCAACAATGAAAAAAAAAT
>JABFDZ020000066.1:9687399-9698858 GCA_019775955.2 Pollimyrus isidori | reverse complement strand
TATATATTACATATGCCAGACCATTCTCTTCGAAAGATTTCACAGCCTTTCTACAATCTGTACAAGAACAGCTTCTAGGACATTGGCTTGCTCCTATCAGCTGTGAAGGAGAAAATCATAATATCATAAATACATAGGACAACGGATAAGCGGTTAAGGAAAATAGATGGATATATAGCCCAAAAATAATGATAATTTGGGTGCTAACATGTGCTTAACATGCAATATAAAATGTACTCAACTGAATTCAAAGATACCAAAGACAAGCTGAAAGGTCATCTTTGCTTCTCCTTTCCAGTCAATGAAACCTGACTGCATTGGTCTATCTTTGAAAACCAAAAAGCCGCTGACAATATCTCATGCTATTTTTTTCCCATACTAGAGAAGAGGAAACCCATCCTTGCAGATTTTACTATTCATTTTCCTAACAATTTTATTTTGTTTCCGATTTTGTAGCATGGAGACATAGTTTGACTGAATAGCCCTTTAAACACATGATACACAACTTCATCTGAGAAATACCAAAGGGCAAACTGACCAGTGGAGCACAGCTTAAAATGTCAGTCATGGTTTCTACAGGGAAATGCACAAAGCCTTTATTCATACTGATTGTATAAAGTGTGACTAGTAGTCGGCAGTTACCTGCCTTCTCCCATCATCCAAAGAGAAAAGTCCAACAGCACCAAAGTCTAAACCCAGCCAATAAAATCTAGTAGCAACCAGCCACGACTTTGTTTTACATGTGGTTGGCACTCTGGTTCAGTGGATAGTACTACTGCCTCCCAACTCCAGAGTCCCATGTCTGTGTGTGTATGGTTATGTATATATTATATTGTGGGGTCCAAATTGTTCCCACATCATGATAAAAACCGGTTCTTTTACCTTGTGGGGACAATTTTTCAGTCCTCACAACTTAGGGGAGACTCTGTTTAATAAAAATCTGTGATTGCAATCAAAAGACTAAAATGCCAAAAGTCTTGTATTTTGTTTGGATACTTATGGGTAAGGTTAGCACCAGATAGAGATTAATGTCATACTTCATACTTTCCAATGGCCTGTTCTGTCACCCTAAATCCCCAAATTAGGGTTAGCTAACTGAAGCTAGGGATAGCGTCAGAAATGTTATGGAAAATGCTTTTTCAGACATGCAGTTCTACTGTAGTTCAACGTCATGCCGTCAGGCTTCTCTGAGTCACCTGTGTGTGTTTGCGGAAGAGCATGCGTGAATGTACCCTGAGATGGGCTGACATACCACCTAGAATGGACTTCCAGCATTGGTTCCATGATGGATGGATATTTTGCATGCTTCAAAGAAGGGATATAAAAGACATCAGGGCAGAAATGAAGCAGTTCACAATAACATTCTCAAAGAAGAACCCTCAATGAATGCACATGTTTGTCATTATAAGCCAGTCTTGGATATCCCTGGTACCTAACACTACCACGACCAGCCCTTTCTTTTGTATTGCGAACATAATGTATCTAAGATAATGGATATCACATTATGCAGACGCTACTTATACTGCACACAAGTTTACAGTTTTACTGAACCTCACGTCACTTAACGTGAAAATGTAGAAGGAACTTTCTATGGACCTGCTCAACACACAGAATAAGACATTAAAAACTGAAACTGCAACCCAGTGAATAGTGGATGGGAGTGCTCAGTTATCCTCCTATGGGGAAAAACTGCTCCTTAATCTCACATATATTACTCTTAAAATACACAATGGCATTCATTTAACAACAATGAAAACACTCTAAGTGGATTGCCAACAAAACAAGTTGTAAATAGTTTGCATGTATATATTTAACTAAGAAACAACCTGTTCTGAAAGAGATTATACCAGCATTTACTATAGGTGTAGAAGGAAATCTCCATCGAGAACAGCAGTGGAGGTAATCACATTTTATATTCAACTTTGGCATTTTTTCTGTTTTCATTGTTCATATGATTTCAGTTTGCCCTCCTCTTTTCCTCCTTGAGCTCTTACTTTAAAACGGTGATTTGTTCACTCTTCTGAGTCACATTAAACACCAATGTTCTCGCCAGACCTATTACAGTCTGATGGAATACATAAAACTACTGTTATCTATTGCAATATTCCCCCTTTAGAGCGTAACAAGTAAAGAGTAAAGCAATGTCATTTTATTCTCTTTAAGTCTTTTATACTCATGGCAAAATAGTAACAATTTCAAAGCTTTTGAATTTCTTGAAGAACCAAAAAACCACATGAAATATGTATGAGCGGTTCAGTAAACAATGCCCAATGGTCTTATTCTTTTTGAATAAAAGCATTTCCAGGATATGTAAGGGGCTTTAATATTGCCTTAAATATTAAAAGAGAGAACCGTGCCTCATCTATATTTCATTTATTGGGTACAAATGTAAGGGGTCATTAATCTTAAAGAAATTACCGACATTTCATTTGAAGGGGAAAAGGGTACACTTTATTCAGCAGTAATAAGGATTGGCTGTTTTAGGTCTTTAACTAAGACAGTTTCTTGAGTTTTCTGAGAGATATACAACTGTAAATTTTCAGGTTCTGTGAATTTTACAATCTCTATTCTGAATCTTCAACAGCAAATCCGATCCGTAGTTAAACATATACAGATCAGCCATAACATTAGAACCACCTGCCTAATATTGTGTAGGTCCCTCTCATGCCACCAAAACAGCTCTTGCCCGTCAAGGCATGGACTCCATATGACCTGTATGACCGTATGTGCTGAGGCATCTGGCACCAAGATAACAGCAGATCTTTTGCGTCCTGCAAGCTGTGAGGGTCAGGCCTACATAGATCGGACTTCTTTGTCCAGGACATGCCATAGATGCTTGATCAGATTAAGGTCTGGGGAATTTGGAGGCCAAGCCAATGCCTTGAACTCTTTTTCATGTTCCTTAAATGGTTCTTGAACATTTTTTACAGTCTGATATGGTGAATTATACCGCCGAAAGGTTTCCCAGCGGATGATTGCCCAGTGCATCACTCCTGTCATCCTGGTGCCAACTTTTCCCACAGGTAAATAAATCCCACTCAATTGGCCATCCACGCGATGTAACAGGAAACTTGACTAATCAGAGCAGACCACATTCTTCCATTGCTCCATAGTCCGGTTCTGACATTTTCTCTCTGCCCTACACATCAGCTTCAAGCACTAACTATTCTCTTGCCTCATATATGATGACACCCTTAAGAGCTGCCATCGTAAGAAGATCATCAAAGCAATTCACTTCACTTGTCAGCGGTTTTAATGACATGGATGATCATCAGTGTATACATAATAATGCAAACAAATGTATTACATTCTACAATTACTGAGCATAAAGCGAAGACACATTTTAAACTATATCTTCAATTTTTTATCACTTCTCTTATTGTGGCTCGTCTTTGGCACTGGGAAGAGAAAATGATGGTGGTTTAATATGCTTTAGGGCTTACAGTCTATAATTACTCTGCAATAAAGAAATGGTTCAAGGAATAAGGCATCATGCTTAGGTACAAATGATCCTATTGCATGGATTTCTTTGCTATGTATGAATATAATATATGAATTACATTGTGGGGTAAGCTCTCAGCCACACCATTACAATCCCACCAACAGTATAAAATTTACATGGCCAGCTTTCCACTGTCCTGTGCGTAAAACTCCCCAGTAAATTATTAATTCTCTGTTGTTGGTCCATCAGTAACTGTGTACATACATTCCTAGAAAATCAGTGTTACAGTAGGCCGGTATTTATAACGAAAGCTTGACACACGCTGCTAATTCACCTCGACAGTCTTGTCAGATCTAGCTTTATAAATAATCGATAGCCCCGGCGCCACGTTCAGCTACTGCGGGTGCTTCAGCCGCTGGATTCTGCAATCATAATGGGCGAATATTTGTTTATAATTTATGTACACAGTGCCGTGTCAGTTCCCCTGTCTCATTTGCATAGGCAGATTGAGACGGCAGCTCCGTAATGAGGGTGCGAAAGATAAATGGGACGCCTTCCCTGCCACTGCAGTTCTGTAAATGTTTGATTAGTTTTGAATGGATTACTGTTAGATTATCTGGTTCAGGGGTTAAGGCTGTGACACCTCTCTGTTCCTACTGGTTGCTCGGGCTCCCCCCCCCCTCCAACGGCCTGCCAAAGCCTGTCGGCCATTTCACAAAAGTGCCAAGAATATGCTGGGGGCGTGCATTTTTTGGCTGCAAAGGCACTATGACTATGTCTTCTTCCACAACACCCCCCCCCGACCCCCCAGCCCATGAGAGATATTTCACTGCACTATGGAAGAAGAAGGTAGCGACACTGGGGTAGTGGTACTGAAAATAAATAAATAAATAAATAAATAAATAAATGTATATATAGTAGTGTATTAGTGTTTTGCTATACAGAGTAAATAGCCGGAGGTTCGGTAGTAATTCTGCAAGTAGAAAATGTTGCCACTGACAGCTATGGCGTTAGATGAGGTTACATAACATTAAAATAGTTCCTTATATTGGCAGAGCTTAGTAGAGTTTTATACTTGAGATTCCAAGCATGAAGATATGAGTGTGATATTGTGTGAGTTATGGCATCCGACAACATTACCAACATTTTCGCACATTTTATGATGATAGCAAGGTACTCATCGTAAGGTGTAACCCAATAAGATTTTGCAATTTTGGCAATCTTCACCCAGCAAAGCAGCAAACTGAATCTGATTCAAACCATGCTCCAACCGATACTTTATTCTCGAGACCTGAAATGTTTCGATGTTCCAATCTATTTAATTTTAGATTTCACTGAAGAAATTACTGCTGTTTGAATTCAATTGTATTACCGTAATAAACTTTCTGTGCAAATAACAATCTCAGCCACTTCAGACCCCGCCTTGATACTGCGTGGTTCTACAGACAGTTGCAGGGTCTTCAGTCCGGCGCTCCTTGGCTATTTAACAAGCGTCATTTTTTTATTTTTTTTCGCACTTGGTTGGCCATAAATTGTCTGGGCTGTGCCGATGCGTGACTCCATTGCTTGTATGGCAATCATGTGGGTGATTATATGGGTAATGAAATGCGCGCCTTGCTCGTGGTGTCGGCCCGTGCCTGGAGCCTCTGCTTACGGCCCGTGATGGATGGCACGCAACTGTTGAGGTGAGCGGGAGCCCATCCGTTCCGTGGGCCATTACGACACGGGTGCGAGGCGGCCCGCCCGCCAGGCCCCGTTCGCCTCCTGACAGCCCTGCCGTCGCGCAACATTCCCCCCAATCTGTTTTGCTTCCCGTTGTGACCTTTCATACAGTAAAATGTATTAGAACACCATGGTCTCATTAAAACAGTGCATTAACCAAAGACTCTTTTTAACTAAATGACAGCCGAAAGGACTGAAAGCTAATAGCCACAGGCAGTTAGAAACTTAACTCATGAATCAGACTGTTAATGCCGCTTGATGTCTGGAGCAGTGGGCACACGACAAGCTTTCCGTTTTCTCGGCCTCTCTCGTTCTCTTTCTCACTCTCTCCCTTCTTCTTCCTTTCCTCCCTCCCTCTCTCTCTCTCACTAAACTCCATCCCCACTCTGATAGTTCTCAAAAGAGGGAAAGCTCATTACTTTCCCCCTGATGGGAGAAAATGAGTGAACGGGCAATAATAAAGCTTGAATTTTTCAATACCGTTAAAAATGGGGCTCTGACAAGCGGCCGCCAATGCAGGGGACAGGCCCAGATACTGCATAAAGAGCCACCGAATTAGCAATATCATATATCATAAAATCTAATTAAATCAAAGAGCAGAATGAAATTAGTTTTCTGTGACTGAAACCGCTGCCAAGAGAGCTCTATTAAATGAACTGTAGAGGGTGAATTAAATAATTCACAGTGAGGGATTTTGCATTTATACAAAAATTGTGCACTTAATTGTCCATGCTATATTACAGATTTGGCCTTATGTTAACAATGTGCCTTAAGCACACTTACTGGAGCATATCATGCACACATTAAAATAAACGTAGCTGATAAGGCTTAAAACACAGAAGGAAATTAGACAATAATAATCAAAGGGCTGCCCAGATAATTCCCAGGGCAGAATCATAAATTGTGGTGAACCTGTACCAACCTGGCATTAAATAAAGATCATTTAAGTAGTATAATAAGTATATGTACTGGTATAGTAAGTATATGCAGTAGTATAGTAAATATGTGTAGTAGAATAGTAAGTATGCATTTGCATGAGGGCATTGTCTCCAATAGCATCAGGCCACACATTGTTATAAATTGTCTCACATTGTTATCTATTGTTCTCAATCCATAGAACAACAGAGTTTTTCACTGTGTTTTAAATCCCTCAGTAATCACATAATAATATTTTCTACCATAAGGCGAGAGTTGTAAGGACTCTTGGTGTAACTGTATCATGAAGGATTCTGGGTAGCAGCCCGGTATTTTTATTATTTCCAAAGTACCCTAATATACATATTTCAGTTACCGCAAGACCATTTCTGCTTGGGAAGGCAGTTAGCGCAACCTTCCATTTTCTGTAAGGTTAATTAAACCACAAGAACCTTCTTTGGCAAAGATAGTCCCTCACACATGGTGGCAGATTTAAGGCAATAAGTCACAATGTTCCAATTAATTGGGAGCAAAGGAAGATACTGGTTCATGTACTTACATGAATATGTTACTCTACAATCAAAACGAATTTGATTACTTTATGAGTTCAATAATCTTATGTAATTTATGTAACCGATTTGAACAAGTCAGGAGTGCTGTTTGGCTGTGACCCCTGCAATACAGTTTATTGTACTGTGACATAACATCGTATCTTTATTCATATTGTACAATTGCATACATGTTGGTTCTTCCAATATATTGAAGTCCTCCTCATCCTTAAGCAGACAAAACCAGGCAATGCATTTAAAGGCATCCTCGTCTCTGCATTTTGGTAAATGGGGAAAAATTTTGCGCTTAAGCTATTGCACAGAAAGCACTTAGCTGGTGCAATCATTCTTGTACCCCCCATATTCTTTTATTCTCTTCTGGCATCACACAACGCAACTTTATTATAGTCGCTGTCAATACTGTAATAATAAAGGAATGCAGAAGGGCAGAGAGTAGCATATTACACTTCTAACAAGAATATACTAGATGCACATTCAGTGAATATTGAGTTCTAAACTTGTCTTATCATGATTTGTGGCCTTGTCACCGCAAATATTTTTCAATGTCATCGCCCAAGCCTGTGCTGTCACTTACGCGGTCAGCTGGGGAATAGGAGGCAAAACACAATGATCTCGCTGTTAATGGGAGCCGTTGAGAATGGCAAGGGTGATGAAGCACTATTTAGTTATAGGGGCCATATTTCTACTTGGGGACATTATTATAAAACATGGTGTTATTTTGTCAGATTTCAATCATTTTTCTAGCTATTTGTTATCACTGCATAGCAGGCACATCAAGTAAGGACAGATTAGTTGATGTCTAAACACATGGTTCTCTTAGTCTGCAGGCTTATGTTGAGGTCTAGTGTACACTTCCCTTTCAAGGTTCAGTCTGTTCAGTGCTGTAATTTTATCGCACATCATTACATCACGAGCCTTAACCAGACTGTCCCAGTGGGAAGAATGATCAGAGCTAAGGACTTGCTCCTTTCTCAAGGGGGGGCTTTGGTAAATCCTCCCAGGTAATGACTCAGATCTGTGTTAGCCTTTGTTTAGAGACTGTTGGCGTATCGAGTGTCTCTACGAAGCAGGCCGCAGAGGTGGAGGGTCTAATTTGTCCCGATAAAAAGTGATAGAGAAAGAGTCTGTGTTTTGTGGTGCGATTTGCTTTGCAGCTGAAGGGTAAGTTTAATTTATTTCAGCCCATAATAACAAAAGCTAAATCGGCATACTCTTCTACATGCATACTGTACCCATGGTCAAACACAGGTGATCTACGAGATTATAAGTGGGGATGGACATAACTGGTACACAAGTATGCATTCACCGTTAAAAACGATACGCGCGGCAATGGATCGTTTGTAAATGCACAAATGCGTATTTTTTTGTGCACTTATGCTGCTATGACAAGAAAATACCTTCTATTTTAACCTGTATACCACAAACAAAGTAGAGTTAGTATATAAATATTAAAATGGCAAAGAAAAGCCAAAGCAGCATTAGGCTTTTAGAGTTAAGGTTAAAGCTAGCGTTAACTCAGGTGGGTACACTGCTACCGCAAGCCAGAGGACCACAGTTCCTCACCTGATGCTGGTGTCTTTGGGGTGCAGGTCGGCGATGCAGATTCCCTTGTCGCACTGCTTTCCCACCAGGCTGTGGGCATGGAGGTGAGGATTCTGGGAGTAGGTCACTAGTTGCACCACCACACGTGCCGGGCCCTGGTAGTTACATATCTGGCACAATAGCACGCAAGCGTGAATAACTACCACAGACCACAGGGTCCCCTCCCAGACTGCTCATATCTTCATCGCACATCATGAAAGTCACTCGTGCATGGGATTCTGATTGGTCGGATGGTTTCAGGTCTGGGTACGATTTTGGTTTTGAGTGAGAAGCAACCGAGGAGAAAGGTAACATCAACGCGGCACATCAGAGTGCGGCCGTGGTCGACTTTTGATTGTAGCCTCCAAAAGGCCCCTTGGCGTGATTCAGGATGAAGGGATGCAGTGCTTACTTCTGCACATTCAGACTCGGAGCTTCAACAAAGCGGGGGTTTCCGATTACAGAACCATTATTTGAAAACAGAGGAGAGCTGACTGTGTTTCTTAATTCGATTACATCGGTGAAAACATTCCACGAGCCTTTGTGTGAAATGTCAACGTAGGTGTGAAGAGTAACACTACCGTGAAAAATCTATAATATGAGAACATGATCTCATATGCCTTCATGAATCCTTTCATGTAAATACCAGCTCACTGCACCCACTGACCACTTCAGACCTAATTAAGAGACTATCATCACTCTTTAAATAATATGCGTGTTTATTTCTCACATTTCCACTATAACTGCATACATCTCACATGCGATAATGGAGCCCTTGGGGGGATGATCACACTTTGACTCTGATATTACAGGAGGCGTTCGAACAATCTGACAGGAAGTGCTGGTGTTTTCGCGATAAGCGGTGGATGTTTCGGAGCACAACATGCGATTGGGCGGCATCTACCCGTCGGGTGGAAATGCGCTTCGACTGTGGTCTTCGTTCAAGGTCTGCTTCCTAGACTCTTCTTAGAAGGTTCTCTTTGTGTGCGTGTGTGTGTGTGTACCTGTCATCTGTCACTACACGATTACAGAGTCACCATTGTTCAAGGAAAACAACACAGTAATAAAGAGAGAAAAGTGAGAAAACCCCTTTGTTTGTGTTATCCTTTTACAATAACAGGGTGTTTTTTTAGCCACTTTTGAGTTACTGAGTCAGTACAGGAACTCCTCCCAGTAAGTATTGACACGTCTCACTGACATGCTGCCACCACACTATGTTCTGAACACGTTTCTCATTTCTAAGAACTGCATTCTTACAATCCTCCCAAATCACGCATATAAACTATATATACCAGACATACATGATGGCAAACATCTGGAATTCACACTGCATTCACACCTACATGGAGCATGGGGGATAGTTAGGTTTTTATTGGGGATTATTAGTTACATACAGACTTTCTCCCTGACCGTTACCACACCCAGTGATTCAAAACCATATTAAAGTTTGTCCTGAACTAGGCTGCCATGTCTCATCCGAGATGAACCGAAACTGTATCTGTGGTTCAAGTTCTGTAGAAAACGGAGCTACGGTTCTATGTTTCCAGAAGGGAAGCTTCAGGGAAAAGCCAGCAGTTTGAAGAAAAAAGCAGTGCTTCAACTTTCCGGAAAGAGAAAGAAAATATCCGAATGAGTTTCTGAATTAAAAAGGAAACCCATAGCCGGAGCTGCATGTCATCACAGAAATTTCAGCGGCACTGAGGCTAAAAGCGTTATTAGCGATGGCTAGTTAGAGAGCAGCCGTGCTGTCCTCAAGCACACAGAGCCCTGGCTGCTTGCCTCTAGGCCAAAAGAAGGACGGTACACCGAACGCCTCCCGTCTTCCTCTGTGACGGCAGTAATCACTTCCTGTTAACTGAGGTGACAGGAAATTCCCAATCAAAGTGAAGCCGGTGGGGGCGGGGAGAGTGACAGATAAGCGCCGGCTAGCAAGAGCTGAGGGGGAACTGGAAGGCGGGGGTAGACGCACACTTCCTGCTGCCCTTAACACCGATTCAAAGGGGAAAAAAAAGTTACAAAAAACTTGTAGAGAATATTCAGGATAAAATAGTTTATTTTATAGAAAGTCAGCAGTGCAAAACAGGAGGGTGACACTTCTGAACAGAATATTAATCTACAGGCTAACCCATAAATTCTAAAAAAACACCAGTGTCAAAGACCAGATAGAATAAGTATAGATCTGACTAATTACTTATACTCTTGTGTTAAGTACTACTAGTGTACAGTATAAGGAACATGTCAGCCCGGTTTGACCAAAGAGCTTGACCACAGGAGAGATTCTCAGTACAAGGAATAACGCCCCACTCTCCAAATTTAAAATTCATTTGTCTGCATTATTCTGGCACGTACCCCCCTACCCCTGTGGAGGGAGCTGGACATCCCACTGACTCACCTTCACCTGAGGGAACGACTTCTTGTTCTTCTCACTGGAGGCCCCGGGCAGGCCGCCATGCGAGGGCCCCTCACAGCCATATCGGAAGCGGAAACCCCGCTGGGGGAGAAGACGCGACGATTAACATGCCGGCCGATGACAGCCCCCCCGCTGATAGATTAACAAACTATCCTTACCTGCTTGGGCTGCTCTGTGATTTGGAGGTAAAGTCCGTCGACTGTAATGGCAACAAGAAACTCAGGTTTATAATCATGGGGAATACAGACTTCTCCATGGGGATTACACTTATCCACCTCTAGGTAATATTAGGAGCTAGGAGTCCATACCACAGAAAAGAGAGCAGAGACAGGATGTATCCTGGTAGGGATGCCAGTCTATCAAGGGTACACAGATACACACACACACAAAAGGGCAGTCTGGGTGCAGCAGTCTACATAAACCGCATGTCTTTGGACTGTGGTGGGGGAAAACCCAAATTACATATGAATATGAAGCACAGGTGCGATGCCATGTTGATACCAGCTGAGACACGCCAGCATTAACAGCATCTGTGATGAAACAGGGCCGTCCTTCGCTGCTTCCTATTTAGACACAGTCAGATGTGGGATCGGCAAGTTGATTAAAGAGTTCTATGTGAAACGTGTTCCAGGTGAATTTCTGCTATTTCTAATGAACAATTGTGTAGTTAAAGTCCACCTGCAAACAAAATTGCAAATAAGAAGTAATAAATTTGCACAGCTATATCTGAATATACTGTATATAAGGATTGCTGGGATTGCTGCGTGAGAGTGGTGTTGAGCTGCAGCGATTGTTCTTGGATCGTTTGGGATTGTTTTTG
>JABFDZ020000066.1:9666499-9687299 GCA_019775955.2 Pollimyrus isidori | reverse complement strand
TATATACAGTACACACACATATGTATATTTCAGAATTATACTTCAAGTTATTATTATAGTGTAGTAGTGGAAAATGATAATGGTTCAATTGATGGCAATATTGGCTCAAATCCCCAGGATTAGGGGTTTGAAGCCCTTGTCTGCTCTGTGTGGCATTTGCATGTTTTTCCTGACTGGTGTACATGTCCCCTTAAGTCCAAAGACATGTCATTAGGCTGACTGGCATCTCTAAATTTCCCGTAGCGTCTGTGTGTGTGTATGCGTATGTGCGTGTGTACGCACCCTATAACGGACTGACATCCTTGTCCACGATGTACCCCTGTTTTGTGACTTAAGCTGCATGATAGACTTCAACCCTGTTAAGAACAGAATGTTGGATATTTTAATACACATTATTAATACAAATGATTTTTTAGAATAATCTAGGATACAAAATACATATGTTTGCACATTTTAACCAAAGAACCAAACCAAAGAAATCACAAAATATTATATAAGGACAGAAAATGGGGAACATGGTGGCTTTTAAAACATTGGTTCTACTTTTTGTTATTTTGGGAAAGAAGGCCTATTTACATAATGCATGTTCTGAAATGACATGAATAACTGAAAATGTTCCGACAAAACCTACACAGAAGCCGGGGTGACCTTCAGAAAGCAATGTCCACAAATGCTATGGATAAAACTGTAATTGGCTTTTACCTGAGCATGACTTGCATACGTGTGGTTTTGGTTCCAATGCTTTTTAAAATATTAATATTAATACAGGCTAGTACTGGAGTCCATCTCTCCTATGCCCTGTAGCTTAGAGATCCTAAGAGCACCATTACCATCCTGCTCCCATTGGCTCAGAATGTATGTACAATTCCAGCCACTGATCTAAGAGCAGCATTTAGTGGAACTAAGTACAGAAATGGACCACAATTACTCTGTTCAAATACTTTTTGGTTTTGAAATCATATTCACTGTAGGGCACAATAGTGTTTAAACATTTTCATGCAATTATTTTTCTGCATGCTTTTCCCCCAGTAGTGTAGCACGCGTCGATGATGACGTTATCGAAGGACGCATGGAGTCGTTCTCTCTGAAAATCCACGAAACGTAGCACATATATCTGAAATCCTATCTCTTCTCTTCTTTCCATGAACAGCCAATGTGCTGTAAAGGTTTATTGCTCTTTATGTGGAATCCCCCAAAGCACTTTCTCAGTAAAAATGCAAACCTGAGTGTCACCTTGCTCTAAAGATCCTCCCCACACAACTATACATGCTGACGTACTCCAGACGCATTTATCCCATTTAAATATTAGGAATAAGATGACTATTAATAGAGAACCTTCTTACATTTTCAAACACTAATCAAAATCATTAGCTATGATTAAGATATCACAGCCTGTAATATAAGAAATGCCCAGATCAGTTCTCCTTACCCATAACCATTTCATACCTTACCTTGGGCATTAGAGTATGTTTTTTGTATAAAATGTACCAACTCAGTAACACCGCAACCATATAGAAAAGTAAATAGATCAAAACAAGTAGTATTACATAGAAATCCATATTTAATGGCTTGCGTAGACTTTAAAATCTCCAAACTCTACACGGTACATACTGGATCAATCCAGCTGTTATCTCTTCCATATCTCCAATCCTTATGAACTTATTTTTTAAACTTTATTTATATTCAGTAAGAATCCAGGGATGAACATAGAACAGGGAGCAAGTTTAATAATATGCGTTGAACCAATAAATAGGATATACAGCACCTGAAATTTTATTTGATAAAACACCTACCATTGATTGGATACTATCCTGAAAAATCTGGACCAAACAGTGCATGAAGATCCCAGGGGAACGGTTGCTTCTGAGATGCTGGAGTCGCCACATCTAGCACCAACAATCACACCATGTTCAGAACTGCTAAGTTCGTGCGTCTTAGCCATTCTGATGGTTAGTGAAACAGTGACTGAATCTCCTGACCCTGTTCCTACACATATTGAGTTGGAGCCACATGATTAGGGGTCCGGGCCAGGGAGCAGGCTGTTTGCAATAACAAGCAGGTGTACCTAATAAACTGGCCACTGAGTGTGACTCTGATGCTGGCCCTATTTGAAAAGGTGCACTGATACTATGTCATCAGCGGTATCCCTGACAGGCAGCATTAGCATCTACTGAGTCACCTCAGCATCAGCAGAGATGTTCAATCATCGAATCAATCACAGCAGTTGTAAACAAATCACACAACAATCCCTGTATTCCTGAGACATTATTGCAACTGCCAGACAGCTACAGTCACTCATTCAGTTCTAGCTAAGATCTTTGAATAGTGACGATTTATATTGTTGAAAGGTGACAAATTCAGATACAGTTGTTCAAATTAAGTTGAATAAAGTCACACTGCAACATGTTTATGAGTTAAAAAGAACTATCAAATTTCATGTAAAATAAGCTTTAGTGCAGGAAATGATACTCGTACTTTATGTCTAATTCAGGAGAAAGATATATTTCTTGTGACCTGAGAAAATGTGATTTGTGTGATGGTTTCCCATCATGCTATCACTTGCTAGTCGGAAGATAAAATGTCGCTTAGGATAATGTAATTGGCCTTAAGGTACGAAGAGGTGAATTATATTCTGTGATTTATAATCTGGAAATTAAAGACTCACTCATTTTCTAATTTAATTCCATCTCCAATGGAAAAATGTTCACTCTGAGCTAAATTGGCGAATAATGTTGCTAATTCAAATGCAGATCTAATTTCAATTCTGGTTGCTGTTTGTCATGATTGACGAGTCCCCAACGGATCGTTACCTCTCCTACCTCCCCATCCAGCCAATGCTCTCGCAGTTGTGATAATAACTGAAGTGGCAAAATGGGCGAGTGAGTTATGAATCACATTTCCAGCTCC
Source organism: Pollimyrus isidori (assembly GCA_019775955.2). Taxonomy (NCBI): domain Eukaryota; kingdom Metazoa; phylum Chordata; class Actinopteri; order Osteoglossiformes; family Mormyridae; genus Pollimyrus; species Pollimyrus isidori. The sequence goes on along the minus strand of JABFDZ020000066.1, from coordinate 9,684,392 downwards.
CTTGTTAGTTAAGACTATAATGCTTTATTTAATAGAATTTCCCCCTTTTCTGAAGTAAGACTTTTTAAACCCCACAATTGTGTACAATTAATGAAACTGTTCATGGCAGCCATGACATTTTTATATGAGTCTTCATGCTGTAGATTTAGCGTTGAGTTGATAACAGACTGAACATCCAGTCAACTTACAAAGCCCATATTCACATGCATAATTACTTCAGCCTCATTGCAATACAAATGCCATTGGAATACATTTACTGTTATGAAGTTGATTTAATGTAGGGTAAATGTCAAGGTAATTACATGGCAGTCCAGGTTAAAAGTAACATTAATTTCACCTGCCGAGTGACATTCAGCAAGCCAAGAAAGACTTAATCCTTAGTTTATAAAGGTCTCAGCCAATCATTTTCTGTGGACCCTTTCTTTCTTGTGTTTAGGATGACAAAACACCTCAGAAATAGAATGTGTGAATAATACCTTTTACATTCTCCAGTTTGAGAACATGGAGTTGGCCTAAAGAAAATTCAAGCATCTTTCCATTATCCAAACTCACTAAAAAGAGGATTATTTTTGTCCAATCATGTTATACAGTATGCACTCAAAAGGGGTATTAATGCTGTCTAATTAAACTACCTCATGCACTTTCTACAGATAGTTTAATGTTGTGCAATGTGTTATCAATATACAAGGCAATATTATATGCAGTGAAGTGTTTTCTCTCCTTGTTTATTCAGCAAGCGACAGGATTATTTTATTACCAGACACTTCTTTATCAGTGGCTCAGTGCCTGCCTGCCGCTTCGAACTGAGCTGGGACTTCCTGTGTGCTTCCCAACTCCCAGTCATAGATCTTTAGCCCCTGCTAGAGGACTTTTTGTGGACCTTCAGGTTCGGTCAAAAGCTAAGAATGCAGGAGGCCCCACACCCCGGCACTCTCTTCACTCAGTTATTAGGTCCCTTTATTGTGCCGGAGAATGAAAAACGGGGGCTCCGATTGTCTCCCCCCCGCTGTCCACGCACTGCAGTGTCTAATGACATCCAATTCAAGCATTGTCCCCAGCCAGGCCATTTCCTCCACAGTTCATTCTGAAGAATACCCGACGAGTCTCTGGGAGTGCAGCGCCTCTGCAGTCTCATGGCTCTATCCGGGGCTTAATGACGTATCCCAGTTAATGACCCCGCATAAAAGCCACCGCTCTTGATTCTGTACTTTGCCGTTATACCCAGTGCTTGAGAGGAAAATATGTGAAAGAGGCATTTTCTCACATTTTTTTTTTTTTGTTTTCTGTGCCAAACCACAGGATTCCACGCGACTAAAGCCAACTGGGCAGAAAGCGCTTGACAACTAAGAGGGATTACAGCTGGAGAAGATGAAGGTGACGGTGGAAGGGCCCATGTCACTGGGAACGTGCCATATTGAGATGCTCGGTAACTGGTTTAAGTGGCTGGGCCTCTCCTCTACGTTAGAAACCTCTCTATTGGAAAAAACTAATTTGAGTCCAACAGCAACAGCTTTCTCATTTTAGTTATGCAGTCAAAACCAAAAATAATTATGTCCTATGATTTTTCAACTCAGACATTATTGTTTTTGGACTGTGCCTATATTTAGACCCAATATTATGTATAAAATAAAAGTATTGAAGGACCACAATCGAAACAGAAAATCTGGCAACCTGGAATATGGCATGTCATTTCTACGGAGACCAACATGATAAGATTTAAGTTTAATATGAAGTTTACAGGTAAATGTAATACAACATGTTAGCAAACAATACAATATATAATGGCATTAAACAGATTTGAGTTAGCTGCACAGTGTACTCTCTTTACAATCCCTGGAAAACATAATAGTTCATTCCACACTGTTTTTAACGAAATGGGTCCATTTACAAAATGTCTGAGATATTAATGTAGGACAAATGCAGCAGTAACTGAGCCAACTAATTTTTGCTCATTTCATTTGAATTATTAATAATAGCGAAATATACCATATGCTCCCAGAAGAGCTTTATACATTTATTTCAAACAAAATTGCTACTGTTTGGTGAATAGTATAAGTAGCTTAACTGCTCTTTTCAAAAGAGGTGACTTATATAGGGATTTAATCAAGTATAAATCAGCCTTTGTAATTAGGGTCACAGCTGCCGGCCAGGAGCCCTTACTGCTCATGGGCTTTCATCACCTGAATTACGTTAATCAACTATCATTAGTTTTCCTCTGATCACATTATTATGATTTGAAGTCATATTTTTAGCAAGCAGGGTTTACAATTGTATTTTAAATAAAAGGTTTTTTTGTTGACTTTAGCTGAACCCGGGGCTGATCGGCCAATAATGGCTCCAAGATGAAACTCATATATACTCGAACGCATCAGTCTATATGAAGGGATTATCAACCCATATTCTAAATATTCGGGGAAAAAATGAAATGGTTATGAAATGACAGTGAATTCTTTATTTTACTTGCATAGTTTATATAGCTGCATTAAATCTGAGCTAGTATTTTGAGTTATTTTGTTAATAATTTATCATTATCTAATGTTACTGCAATATATGTGTTATGGACACGATACAAATCTTATGACAAAATAATTAAGAGTGACTTAGTCATATAAATAAATAAAAATTGTACTCAGACTCTCATTTGATGCCCACAGAATATATTTTCTGGGAATTATGCATGTTGAGTTCTTATTTAGCACACTGATAAAGTTCTTTCAGCTTGTTTGGATTCTGGAAAATCTCTCAATTAGTGGTAACTGTACACATATGTATTTGTATAGTAAAACAACTGAATGTGTTTGTCTGCTTTTCAAGTGAGGTGGTTTTCTGGCTAAAAGGAAACTACTTGGATATCTCATTTCAAATGGTCAATTAAAATTATTTACTAACTTATTATTTGTTAACGAAAACAAGAAATCAACACTGCATCATGTTAGGCCCAGTTAATGACACTGAAGAGATTGCAAAATGACTGGGTATTTCCTCACAAGGAGATGGGGCACCACCTAGTGGTCAGTAGCTACAACTTTAAAAAAAAAAAAAAACCTTATAGCTTATCATCAGTCATTATGATAAATTCAATGAATGTTACATTTCTATTCATTCTGCACCCCTGTGATTGTTTTTCCATTCTAAACCATTAGAAAACATATTTAATTATTTCCAAAGAAACACAACAATCTATAAATCTTCACACTTCACTTGAAAACTGTCCTCCTGTTCTCCAAAATAAAAATAAAATGATCTTCAAGTCCATCCAAATCATTTTGCCGCTCATTTGATTGTAGCTATCACATGGGTATGTTTCTGTCTATTTATCGCTGTAGGACACAGCAGAAGGTGACAAACTGGCTGGAAGATTCTAGGCAACAGGGCCACTGGTAAACAAGCCCACGGAAATGAGGTACTTTGGTCCCTGTTAACTTTATTGCTACATGCGAAAGTGAAAACAGCTTGGAACAATCCATGCACAGTTAATGAAGAAAAAAATAGAACAGGTAGTTAAATTTTGTTCACTGTCAATCACCATTCAAGCATCAGTTTAGTCCATTAGGTATGTTGTCAAATACGTTGGAAGGGAACTAATTTCCTGGTATTCTAAGCTGCCGCCATTGTGAAAGCTATCTGTAGCTTTGCATACATAACGTATATTTGTTTAGCATGCTAAAGTAATGCAAAGCAATGTGACTTTGTGATCCTTTCCTAAACAACTGCTTACTGTTTACCTGGAATTACAACACTGGAAGTGTTTTTCCTTCTAAGATGTCATGCAGTTAGGAAAATGTTATTGAAATTTGCCAGCACTAAAGCTGCAGTCAACAGATGAGTATCAGTTTTGACCCTACTATAAAAACAATAATGAAAAAAGCAGCAACTTCCAACATAACACCCTTGAAGCAGGAATGTATTTTTGGGGAAAAAAATCTAATTATGATGTATGTTATCTCATTAATAATTCCTGAATACATGGATCGCGGTGTTGTGTTGTTTGGATTAGAACGTTTTAACACCTCTCATCTGTTATCCAAACAAATGTGGAAAAGTGACAGGTCTGATTCTATTAGAGGGAATGCAGATACAACAAACAAAAGGGTGAAATTAACAGTGCGGAAAATTCTGGAAAGTTTTATTTGGCAGCAACATCATAGAAAATAGATTAATCGACAAACATTTTAGGCTTTTTTTCCTCAACGTGTTGACACTCAAAAAAGAAAACTGTCCTTAGATCGCCCTATTGTTTTCCTTGATTTTGGGTTAAGTCAGTTGAGAAATGCACTTTGGGTTCCTCATGGAGAATAACAGAAAACACACCTGCTGCATTGATACATAAATTGCAACTCAAGTACTGTCACCTTGCTATGTTTAAGCTGGTGAATGAAGTGAGCTACAAATTAAAGGAGAAGGTCAGCTCTGAAATCACCTCAAAATTCATCTTTACAGATGACAAAGGGGCGCGACCGGGTAAGAGCCAAAGGATTGTGCTTATAAATGTTATTTCATTACTGCATGCACCATCTCCCAACAGGTGATGGGGGCCTCTCTCTCTCTCAACCCCTTCACCTCAATTCCTGTTTCCTCCCAAAAAAAGATGGAGGCAATTATTCCTTATACACCCTATGCCCTATCTTGAAATGCAAATGTATGATTAGCATCGTTGTCTCTGTGCAGTTTTACAAAAGCTATATTCACACTTAAAGTAGAATTGTGTGCCCGGAGATAAAGCTAGGCAATAAATATATTCACGTGCGAAAGGGTGAAAGGATTAATGCGAGAATGATAAACATATACCGTTTGGAACAAATGACTCAATTAAATGAAGGTTATTTTCCTGTAGCCCATACAGTACAACACTAGAATAAAGCACATATGTTTAATATTCTATACCTTTTAGCCAGAAAACAAACACGTGCACAGTCATACAAGCACACATCTAGCTGTATAAGCAGCTGCACAGCAAATTTGGAAGAAACAATATCTGATTAACTATCCAGCCTGTATGAAAACAAGTTACGTTAATCCAGAAACAAACAGAAGGGGGGGGATGTGCTAACATCCGTCAAATAGACCTTTGCCTTTATTCTACTTGTTTATTTGATTGTTTGTTTGCTTGCATTTTGTCTGTTTATTTATTTGTTTGTCGCCTATATTACTGTGCCGTGTCAATTCCAATATCAAAGTCTCTCCTGCACCCATTGCTAACAGTGAAGAGTTAGCATTCATGAACACTGAGGTTGCCTGTCATTTGTACAGTTAGTAGTGGTGAAGTGCTAATTATACAGCTAAAGTTTAGTTGTTAAATTACTATTAGGTTTGTGAGGGGGCATGACTGCCCCCCCACCATGTTATTTGTAATAGTAAGCAATTATAAAAAGGACTCTTTCACTAAGTTGTTTTTGGTGCGGCCTGGCATAATGAGATGCTCTTATTACACAGCCTGAAGCGGCTGTTATTAGGGAATTAAAGGTCATTTTAGCCACCAAGAGCTTGACTGGCTGGCATTTATCAATAAAGAAGAACCTGCATATATTATCTGCTGATCCACCCGTGAGAGGAAAGAAAATGTATCCAGCAATGGAAATATGTAATGCATTTGGGTCTGAAAACGGAAAACAGTGCGCTTTGCCTAGAGTGCATACCCATCCATTCATCCATCCACCTTCTGTATCCACTTGTCCTGTTAGGAGTCACAGGGGGTGTGAAGCCTGTGGACACACAGGGCAGGGAACAACCCAGGATGGGGTAACCCCAGTTAACCTCAGCATGTTTTTGGACTGCTGGGGGGAAGGGAAACTGGAGGAAACCCTACAATGACACGGGGAGAACATGCAAACTCTGCACACGGAGCCAAGGTGGAGACTCAGATCCAGGTCCCAGATGTGTGAAGCAATGCTGCTAAGCACTGTGCTGCTGTTCTACCCCTTAACATCCATATAATACAATGCAACCAAAAATCAATACCATGGTTTTGAAGGTAGCCTGAATGCAGGCTCAGATAGTAAGACTAATTTTCTCATGTTATGTAATGTAAAAATAATACTGAACTTATTTCATAAAAATGTAAACAAAATGGCAAAGGATACGTGAACCTTCTATATTTTAGGTTCTTTACGTATCCTCCATAAAGGGAGTTTTTAATAAGCAGAACACAATTAAATATATTTTGTTAATAATATTGATTATGTCCTTGCATGCATAGCTACAGCAACAGTACACTTAAACCTGCATTTTCTGTGCCCCTGGGGAAAGAGAGTTACATTTTGTACAGCGGGCTGCTCTGATGGACACCTGGAATGTCATGTGTCCTGATCTTAGCTGAAAACTTTGTGCATTTATTTTAATGAAGCCAGCTGCAGGGACTTGATTTCCAAAATACTGAGAATGGACATTGTCTTTGCGAATTCCACTAGCTTTCCTCAGGGAATATTCCTCAGTAAATTTAACATTTTCTTCTTTGTAAAAAAGTAACAATACATTGGCATTCACCTTGCTGAAATTGATTGCAGCCAGGCCGCCCTGTAACAAAAAGATAATTGAAAAAGCGAGTGCAGGATGTGCTTAGCCAGTGGCAGGACCATTTATTAGTGGATCTGTAACATCTTTTATGGAATATTTTTAATTTCTAATACAATGTGTTACTGACATTGTGTCTAGGCTTCTAGAATTTCCCTCAGGCTGTTGGTATGCACTAAACAAGGATTTATTTTGTAATTGAGAAGTAGGTTAAATAAACACAGGTTTGAGATCACTTCTTGTGTCCAGATTCCAGATATATGCTTGAAGTGTCTCTGTGAGTGGATGTCGCTACCTTCTATAAACAAACTGTCTTTGTGCAGGACTCTTCTGCTTGGAGTGACCTCTCAAAATGAAAGTTATAAATCTGAGAGAAAGTTCTAAGAGCCCCGTTTGTGCCATTCCAGATTATCAAGTTCACTTGAATCTGTAAACATCTGTCTGTCACATGCAGAAGACACCTGCCGATGGTGCAATCTTTCTCTTGTCTGAGTGCTTACAGTGTGTTAATCTAATTTATTGCGTAAATATAGACATCATAAGTCTGCAGAAATAGTATTTTACTTTAATATTTTCTTTTGATACTGTCATTAAACCTCTATAATAATTTTAGATTACTGACTGTAAGGGAGTGAATTTCACACCAGCAAGCCTTTCAATGTCTTTGGTCCCTCAAGTTCATTTCAACATTGTTGAAATGACTGCTGATTTTCATCACTCAGTTTGTATAGTAACCAGTCAGGTCGTTAACAAGACATTTTTGTATAACTACTTTCCAATATTGGCTATACTAAGAATAATTAAACAAACAAATAAATATTAGTGTCAGTTGCTTATCACTTCAACTATTATCTTATAGATAATTTATGCTCTTATATTTAATCTTTGAAATATTATATATAATTCCAAAAATATTCTTAAACATTTAAAAATATATATTCCATGGCACAGAATGACTGTACAAAACATATACTTTGGACAGATGGATGTTCTTCATTAGAAATCTTAGAATCTTGTTATGGTTAACAATTCGTATTTTCAATTGGAAATGAGACCGGTGCTATCCAAATAAATGGTTCCACAGAAATGTTGCTTCTAGTAAATCATTATTTTAAATGAGAGGTTTATAAACGAACAGTTAAAGTTAGACACAATACCGACACTATTGAAAAGATGCTACAAGCAAATGAGTTCGTTGATATTTAATTTGCGTAACGGATCATGTATACTACATCCCCGTGCAACATACAGGGGGTAGGCAAATCTCAGGCAAATCTTCTCTTTTCAAGTAATACATGGTAGATTTTACCTTTTAACACATAAACATCACGGCAGAATAGCTCTGTGCATCCATACTGTACCTGTCATCATAAAATCATCAAGTATAATCATATATATGCTCATTAATACAATTTTTTTTATTGCAAAGAGTGCAAAATACATCTATGCACATATCAGTGTATATGCTTCTGGGCTTCTGCATGGGTCTGATTTGCATTAAAACTGCAGCACAATTTCTAATCAGCTATACCCATCCTCCTTGTTTTCAGTTTTTTTTTCCAAACTTTATTACTGTTTTGTTTATTTGCAGCTGAAATAAATGTAAGATTACATTATTAAAAAGCAAAGCGGTTTTCTATAGTTTGTCAATGTTAAGGTCATAGTTACTTGTGCAAAATTAGGCTTGCTACTTCTAATACATATTTATAGTTTGTGTACGTTGTTTAATTAAGGCACTTTTTCTTAAGCATATTCTCTTATTTTAAGTTCAAATTTCTAAGGGATTCGTAAATAATTCCTCATCTGGGAATGAAGTTCAAATAGGAATTTAGAGATTTGTGATCCTTACAATCACGTTGGTACAAAATTGGTAAGAATATTGTGTTCATAGTTGTGCCAACAATGAACGCATCTTTTACGAGGTGTATTAATTTGGTCCGGCAGCCTCTGTGACCTGGTGGCAGCGCACAGTTACAAAAAAGGCTTTAGACGGACTTTCATATGCTTTCTCGCATGCTAAAGCTCAACGGTTTCGCCATTGTAAACTGCTGATAAGCATCACACTCAGCAAGTAAGGCTTTGATTGTGGTCTGCATGTTGCTAAATGGCAGAAGAATGTATTGATGAATAAATAATGGACGGTGGTAGATGAAAAGACCTCTGCCATATCCCTGTTAGTTGTCTATTATCCTCAGTCTCCTGGGTGCTACTAAATGGGGGGCATGTGTTATATAGACATTTATCATGTAATTACCGCTTTAGGATCAGTTTCTGATGGTCTGTGATGATTACTAATAATTACTGCACATTTCACGCCTCTAAAAGGCCCAGATGGGGTTCCAGGGCATATAGGTACAAAGGGGGATTTTTTCACCTCAACCTTTAGAGGTGCTCATTAGCTAAATGAATTGAACCATATGTGTCCAGTACCTAATTAACAACACAGAGAAGGGTTGAGGGGTGACGTTTCAGGCGTGGCTAAGCGACGCTGGGAGATTACCATCTCTGCGACTATAACATGACGGTAGTGGAATCTCTCAGCTATGAAACCCAGCAAACTCTGAAAATGTTTGCTTATTTCAGTATAATCATTTGCACTCATGTGGCCGTCTGTACACGATGCCTTTATATACAGGAAATCGTAAATACAGAAGAATATTCTCTTAGAAAATGTTTTGATAAACCTAGGAGTACGATCTGTGTTCCTTTACTGAAGATCACTGTCACATTTACAATGGATTCATTGCTAGTTAATATATAAGTAGTATTATGATTTTAAATTTTGAAACAAATATAACAATGACTTCCTTTTTTGATTATATTAAGATTAATCGTTAATCTCTTAGATTTTCAAATGTATACAAATTTACTGACCAATATCTCTTTGTTCTAGAAACTTCCAGTTTGATAAACCTGACATTCGATCCTGGAGAGCAAATGCAGTCTGCTTTTGTCATCTAATTCCATGTTCCTAGTATAGTCAGTCACAGGTCAGCAATCTTTTCCAACCTCGTATGTTAAAGCTTACCTGTTTCTTTAAATCTAACCCCATAGAGTGGTTACTGACATGTATATTCAATAAGGAGAAAGTCTATTAGTCAGAACAAGGAAGCACTGAACAAACATGCAGAGAAGCTAGAATATTGCTGGGTGAGTTGCCAGCAAGTTCTGTAATTGATGAATATCTGTTATTTTTCCCTGGTTCTGAAAAAATCTGAGACTATTGTAATTGGGCTCGCCGTCAGTTGTTCTTTTTAAGAAGCTGTTTTACTCACACATATCTGCAAAAGGTGAGGTAAAGGGCATCTTAATGTATGTTTTAATAAATATCACAACAAAACATATCCTGCAACAGATGCTTAAATTCTTAAAATATACCACTCCGAACAAGCTCCTAAAATCGTATATGCTGTTCTGAATTAATTCTGTACAATATCATACAGATGTGTCATAAAAATGATGAGCAAGTGGAAAAAACAAGAGGAATAAATGAATAAAAATGAGCACAAAATATCCCCTTGTGAAAACAAACCTCTTGTTTCTGTCAGGGTATATGAGCGTGCCGGTGCTTTGGGCTCGGCCAGTGGGAATTATAGTGGGGTACCATTGTATTTCTGTTCGGTGGGGTCCAGTATAAATCAGAGAGGTCAAGCAGCCGCAGATGGGATCTCGCCAAACTGGGCTTGGAGGGGGGGGGGGGTGTGCAGCCAGCAGGTCACAATGAGCCGCTGTGACCCTGCTATGAACTGGGGGGGGAGACGAATCGGCAGCAGGTGCAGCCCGATAGTGCTCAATGTTGCATTCAAGTTTACTCTTTTTACAATTCTGAGAACGACGTGGTGTTGTGTTTTAATCCCACCCCCCCCCCACCCCCCGGGGGATCTCTCTCTCTCCCTCCACATTCTCACAATTACCTGAACAAGAAACAGGGAATTCTTCTCTGGGGCCTGCAAGCCTCCCTGTTCCCCCAGCCCGGTCAAGGGTAGTTCACATTAAAGGTTCTGACTGACACAGGTTACCGTAGGACAAAAGCCAACAAAATAAAAAAAATGGAACCGTCCTGTTTAATAGAAACAAATTGCTCTCCACTTCCCGGTGACACAGATAGCGGCCCATTTCTGCTTGCTGCCCTTTGTTGGGAACAACAGAAAGGAAATGTACTCATCCTGGGAAGGATAAAGTTCAGGCTTTTTGTTACACTTGGTTATCTTAGCCTCCCGAACAAGCACAGCGGTTAAGTAGCTCAGGTGCCTGGTACATTCTGTGAGATTAAAGGTCTGTAATTCTGGCCCAGGTAGGAGTAGCTCAGCTGTGGGTGAAGGCCCTATGAATAGGAGTCTTGTTGGAACTCAGCGAGCGAGACGTGGTTTGGACCCGCCTATCTTCAGCGAGCCTGAAAAGAACCCTGTCGGGCCTTAGATTCCCTTCTGTTGAGGAAGGACAAGAGCCAGTCCAATCTGGCAGGGGCCTCGTTTCAGGAGGGTCCCTCTCAAAGGCATTTTGAAGACAGGAAACTCGGCTCCTCTGGAACATACATCCAGTTGGACACTCTATATAGAGTGGCGGGAGGCATCTGCATTTCTTCTAAATGGACACCTTTCATCTTCCCATTGGGGAGGGTCACGCACTGAGGAACATTGACATCTAACTCCGTTTTTGTCCTCATTTTTAATTAACCAAAAACGTATTCTTTTTAGTGTTGCTGCGCTCTAAATCTTCTATATGCTGCATTTCATTTTATACTTTGAAAGAAAAACCGCTCTAACAAGGGACCTACTCGCTATAGGTCGCCATCAAGAAGATATGAAATTCAATTGCAATTGAGCTTCTCAATAAAACATACTGCAGCAGTGATTCACACATTGTCTGTGCCTGCTTGCATGGATGTGTGTATGTGAGTCGCTTAGCCAGATATCGCTACTGATATGTCATTATTATTGTATCTCATTCCTCAGCAGTTCACAGCTGAGCTGGAACTTGGACTGTGCCCAGAGGTACAATCTGCCCTCTACCTGCCTTGTCCTTCTACTGAACCTGAGGCTGGTCAAGCAGAAATGTGGGTCAGAGCCTGAGCAAGCTCTGCTACTGCCGGTTTATTCACAGGGTGAGAGGTCAAGTGTAAGTGTCAAAGGTCAGCTCTGAAGCTACGATATCACTTTACAGTCCTGCGGTAAAGATGGGAAAAGGTTGGAGGGGGTAGAATCCAAGATCAGTGAAATTCTCTAAAACCTGAGAGAATACAGGAAAGAAAGGGAGAAGAATATGGGATTAGTGTTCTGTTGTCTGCATTTACATTTCCTAGGGCTGTGCCAGAATCAGCCCTCTGTTGCTCCCTGTGCTGCAACTCTACGCTTTGATAAAAGTGATACCGATTACAAAGAGGAGTAGCTAAAATTACCGCAGCCAATAAATAAATCCCAGTGATATTTAAATATTCACAAATGGTTATTGTGACAGCACTTCTTAAAAAAGTCACACGGAGAACATCTAAATAAAAGTCTATTTGTCCAATATGATAAGTGCCTTTGTGGCAAGGGTCGCTCTCCACGCTCTGTATGACATGGAAGTAAATGTCCACTAATCCACGTCTTAATCTTCCACCTGCGCCGCTTAGCTTAGAGAAACTGATACCCCTGCGAGTGCCCCAGTGACCTATTGCGTTTCCTTTACAATCTGCCGCCCCCCCTTTCTGATATTGCATTGGAATGTCAAGATAAAGGCTACGCAAGCTAGAGAGGACCAAAGTTTCTCCGGAAGAAAAGTTTGCCCATTTTATCCTGGCCATTTCCCTGAACATGCTCACCTGCTCTTTTCACTGGCAGCCAAAACACTAACAAGGTGTCAGTGGGTAAATAAGCACGCCTAATTTTCATTTTTACAATTTTTATAATCAGACTTTTAATTTGTAGAAGAAAAAATATAGAAATAAAAAATAAAGTTTAGAGAGTTGGCCTGCAGCATGAGTATTGCTAAGTGAAGCCTAAATTGGCTCTTATGAAAACAAAACAACCTTCATGTAACTTGATGTTTCAATACTTAGTAATACATAATGTAATTACTTTGTTACCATTACCAAAAAAGCTTGTTAAATGACATACAATACATAAATTATACCATGGCATAGCAACACTTAACAGAAAGTTTCCAGGCAATAATGTTTAGTGTTTTTGGAAAAGATTGACATAATAGCCTGGGTTTAATGTGAAAAAAACCAAACGACTTTGCCAAGGGCACCAGATGCTGTCCATTATGCTAAAAGGCTAGAACAATGCTACTGCATTGCAGATTAATCTGGTATGAACACCTTGCGTAAAAGAAAAACAAAAATATGCAAAGTTCTTGATGACAGTCAATGTAAAAAGTAGAGTTGTAATCTACATAATCACCATCCAGCAGTTAATTAATTAGCCTGCATAAATGTACCGTAAAAGAAGCTTCAAAATTTCAAGAGCTATCTTCTACACTCAGATGTGTGGTTGCGTCTTTTTTTAAAGGACGTACAAAGCCTCTGAGCACTTCTTAATGAGCATGTTTAGTGGCTGTAAACACAGCTGCATACACTACAATGAGAACTGGCAAGTGCCTCAAAGATCAGCAGAGCAACTGCCCTTTAAACAGAATGATCAATCATTTAATGGGAGGGATCTTTATGCCTATTAAACAAATGTAACGTACATAAATGAGGAAAGATTCTCCCACATCAGCTTCACTTTGACCAACTAAAATCCCGTAGTCTGTAGAAGCTATGCATGATATCCTTGTTTGTTTGTTTTTTTTTTTTTACTTTGACATTTACTGTTGCCTCATACTGTAGCTACTGAGTTGCAGATTCAAATTCTGTGTCATTTCTTGTAGACCAATGACATGCAGCTAGGCTAGTTGGTGTTTCTAAATCACTTGTAGCGTGGGGGTGCGTATTTGTGTTATGACCCAGCGTCCGACCCTGTACCGATCTACTCAGACTGGCTCCGTGCAACTGTATCCCTAAATAAACAACCAAATAACAGCGTGCCATTTAAAACAGTTACTAGAATTTGACATAGATAAGATCTAGATGGTTGGAGATTCTACACGGACATTTGCTCTGTTCATGATTTCAGTGATTGTGACAGGTAAAGTTTTGCAGAACACTGCCACCTACAGGTCACAGTAACACAGTTATGTTAGTTATCATACCCATGTAAACAGACACGTAACGACGTTTAAACTCCGCATCTATGAATACATACATATTACAGGAACCTAACAAATAAAGCCTTTTTATGTGTAAAAGACAAATATGCATTTGTTCATGTTCTAAGTTATATCTGCATATACTTTGCATGAAAACTGCATTTGCATTGTCGTAGGCAATATTACTGCTTTGTCTAGCATATTACTTAACGGTATCTGTAGACTATAAATATATACAGTAGAACACAGCAATTTTTTAGTAGAACAATTTAAGCTTAAAAATACAAGTATATAAAGACATAATTCTTTATAATCTTTTAATTGCAAGCTTTGAAATGAAAACAGTTGGTGCAAGGCTGGCACTGTAAATAAGAAATTGTTCTTAATGCTTTGCCTGGTAAAATAAAGGTTTTTTTTTAAAAAAAAACTATGTTCTAACATTTCCTTGTCAAGTATTCATGGATCTTATATCTAATTACAAGTGTGACACAGTTGTTTCTGAGTGTTCTTATTAAGCTTGTAATATTGTTGTCTACTATTTTTATATCATTTGTAATATGCCGATCACAATTATCACATTTAAAAAATTATAGTCTCAGCAACAATTTTCACTTTTTAACATTATATTAATCATCAAAGAAACACATGGAATACAAAAACGGTATATCCCCTAGGGAATACTCTAATAAAGGACTTGATACCAAAATCCATGAAGTATTTCAAACAAGCATCATGTTCATAAAATGCCCAAAAGCCCTTTCATGTGTATCTGACTCGACGCTAACTTTTTTCCAGACAAGGCTGCGATTGTGGTTGTCACTAAACAATGACATATTTCTTTTCTTCCCTTAAATTCTCTGTATCATTCTGCATAGGCCAGCAATTTGTCTGTCATGGGCCTGAAGCAGCGAGCCCACTCGGGCCCCATTAAACTGACAGCGCTCTTATTAACGGAAAGCAGAGCCAGCCACCGATGAATTTAACCACTGTTCGGGAGCCGAACGGCCGCGGCTCAGATTTTTTTTCAGTAATTAATTTGATAAATATATTAATTATGAATTGGGTTGACAGTACAATCAGATTGTCCGCCATCCAGACAGCCTTTTGTGATAAGTCGCTTTGTGAAGAGACGCTCAGGTTTCGGGAGCTGTCATCCCCGAGCTCAGCCCCTTATCACCGCCTTGCCTATTCACTGGGTAATTTCCTGTGTGTTGTAATTAAATGGTGGCTTTCTGATTGCACGTTACTCCCTCTGACGGGCCCCTCTTTGGTTTCAAGCCGTGGACAGTAGGGCAAACTGACGCTCTCCTGGCCCCTACAGGAAGCAGAAGGAAAAGACGGTCCTTTCTTTTGCAGAGATACAATATGATTACTGAGGAAAACCATTTTCAAAACACTCTGGCATAGCAGAATGCCAAATACAAATTCAGTATAATCTTATATGTGTCGATTACCTTCAATGGACATTTTTACCCTTTTTCCACTTTTATTATAAACAGTGTTAACTTGTGTACATTACAGAATCGCAAACTTCCTAAAATCGCCTGTTTTCTCTGGGATAATTATGCTGTTAGTTTCATGGGATCTCTGCAGTATAATTAACACTGTGAGATTAAAAGGTTGACCTTCAATGTCACTCAATTTCCATATTTTTCCTATGACCCTTGACGGGTTTAACTTAAGATGGGGGTGGGGGGGGGATTATTTTGGGGGAAAGTCACGCACCTCCGCCCCAACCTAAGCAGCACGTCGCTGGGTCTTGTCTGACAGGAGTCCAGTCCATGAGAAGACAGTGAACTTCATCTCTGCTCCTGTCAACAGCCCCGCAGGACCCAAGAGGAAACTGTAGGGCTATTGTGTGCCTGTCATACCGTCCACCTTATTACAACGGCAGGAATGGAAAGTATTTAAGTTCCTTTGATGTCTGTATCAAATTGAACTGTTTTGATGGCCCAGGTACACATACTGAACAGAAAACCCATTTCATTGCATTTCATATACCCCTTTTTTTAACACATTATCTTAAATATCCACTATATCACAGATATATTCTATTCCCCCTATTTTAATGCATAACTTAAATTTAAGCCCCTTGCTTATATCATTTTATAGTATAATATTGTATTTTTAAGCTCCCCCTCCCCCCTTTAAAAGGCAGGGCTCCCTGAATCTTCCAGGGTAGCCATGCCATGGCTAGGTGTATGATCATATATAATTTTGACAAAACTAATAATATAATTTATTGCATTTTGTATGGGGCTAATAAAATGCGAAACTCATTGAAGAAGCATCATTTACAGCAAGACATTAAATTCTAAATAACAATTCATAAAACTCATATACTAGCTGAGTCAACCTAACAATCGTCAAAATGAACATTTCACTATTTTTGCTTGTCATTTTGAATTTCCATTATTAACTGAATTAATAAATAATCGCGTTCCTCAGACTGCATATTAATTTTCAAATTAGAACCTAACAATTCTTAAATTACAACTTGTCCATTTAATTCTCCGCCAAACCAAGCTGCTTGGCTTCCTCTGAACCACCATGATAAGGATTCCGGACTGTCAGATTGTCAGAGCAAAGATACACCAGCATCCCATCATCCCTCAAGAGGACCTGTGTGGTATGTTAATGCCGTCTGACCCTGGTCTCCCCGAGCTCGTCCGGTGAGTGTAACCTTTTACCAGGTACAATGTCCAGACAAGTTCACCGCTGGCCAAGACCTGCTGAGTTTCATTTTCTCTGCTGCCACCTGTAACCTGTAAATAGAGGCGCTGGGGTCTGCGGGGGACCCACAAGACCGGCCAGCGATGACAGCAATTTCTATCTGTCAATCTCCCTCTGGATATTGTTGCAGAGCTGGCAGACAGACAGCCAGGGTTTGTGAAGCGATGGATCTTTTCTCTCAGCAGGCCGTCATTTCCAATTAAATCTAGAGCCTTTCATGTAAATGTACAGTCTGCTCTACTCTGCCGAGTCAGTTAGCTATTATCTCAAATAAGAAATGAATGAAAACAAAAAAAAAAGGCTTTTTGACTCTTTTCACTCTCTTTTTATGAAAGCTGGAGTGGTCAAAATATACATGCTTATTTAAGTTTATGAGACTGATGAAAAAACCATAGACGTGGCCATTTGGCTCCGCAAGATGGGTTAAGCTGTTAATTTATTTGAGTTCCACATGTATGAGATAATGTATTTGGCATAAAATGTTTGATTAAAAGATATTTTAAAGCTTGATTTACTGATTTGCAGTTCCCTGGACAAAGTAAGTGAAAGAAATAGAGAGATCTCAGTGATACACTGAATGCTGCTTATGAAAGTTCTATGAATGCATTACAAATGCATTATTAAGGTACAGTTCATGTAAAGCATTGCCAGATGTTTCAGGGTTCCTTGTTTTGGAAACACATAAAATTGGAAATTATGTCAAAAATCAAATACAGAAATTTAAAAGGTAGAGATAAAGCATGCTTTCCATCATTTTTATGAAATATTAGAGCTAAAAGTATTTACATTTGAAGAAGGACCTTTAAATATGTTATCATCTAATGTGTTATTACCACATTAGAATAAAAAATAAAGAACCACAATACACTGTAAGCCTCAATCAGTCAAAGGACTGTTTCATAGATTTGGCTGAATATTCTTTCCTCCTCTGAGGTGCTTTGTGGAAGTGCTGAAACCTTGCAATGCAATCCATTTCTTATCAAGTCTGCTAGATGCTTCAAGATTAGTTCACTTTAAAAAGTCGGCTACATTGCAGGTGAACTCCGAGCGTTGGGATGCCATGGTACAATCTAAATGAAACATGCAGCTACAGCGAAGATATTGATATACAGACCAGCACCAGGTTTTGTATCGTTCTCAAAATCAGGACCCAGTAAGTTACAGTAGAAGCTGCAACTGATACCCAGCAGCAAATCCATTCTGACTGTTCTGGCATGCAAGTTCACTTTGCAATCTATCTTGTTTTACAAAGAGAGGCTTTAAGTGCAATTCAACACACAATTTCCTCTTTTAGCCCTACAGTAAGGTATCCTTTAACTTCTGTAAAGCAGGCCCCGCCTGTTTCCTGCTTAATGATACAAAAGTGTACGCTATTAAACAGTCAAGAATTCAGATAAGCATAGCATTAGACTCAACTCCCGGCGGCGGGCGGGGGGGGGCGGGGGGCCGGGGGGGGCGGGGGGGGAGGGGGGGGGGG
>JABFDZ020000066.1:9639259-9653131 GCA_019775955.2 Pollimyrus isidori | reverse complement strand
CGCGAACGTCCGGGTCTCTGCGGGCTGCTTCCGGGTCCCGTCATGCCTCCTCTCCAGCCTACCGAGGGTCGGAGGTGAGTCCGCAGACCCAGGCAGTCGCTCCTCGGGAAAGCCGCAATCCGCGATCACCTGCCGGCTCATCTCCTCCGCTACCCCCGCTCTAATTAGTCCGAGTACCTCGCGCGCCTCGGGAGCGAGGTGCGCGCACTCGGTGAGGGAGCACCCCTCTAACATCTCCCTCACCTGGCTGGTCAGGGAGAGCAGACCGGGGTCTAGCCTCACCTCCGGCTGCTCTTGCCAGTAAAGGGCTTCATCCAGAAGAAGCAGAATCTCTGCTTCTGACGGAGAGTCCTTGTCCGTGAGACGCAGCATTTTGTAACGATCCGTTCGGCGTGCAGGGCGGACAGACAGGCACCAAGGCGGGATCGGGGAAAGCACGGGTTTATTGCAGGGAGCACACTTAAACGGACAGGCAACCTTAATGCTGCGTCTGCCGGAGAGACGCAGACGCAGACTTAAGTATACACAAGACGGATCACAAGACGGGCGTGCAGCAACGCCTACACAGGTGGATTACATCGGGTAATCACAGCCGGGAACGAGGTGGGTGTGGCGATACACGGGGCTGGCACGGGACGGACGACGCGGGACGTGACACAATTGACCTACTTTACAATTTTACCTATTTAAATTAGAGATTTAGACAAAGAAATATAATATTTATAATAGAGAAATTAGAAAAATAAATATAAATCTTTATAAAAAGTTACTTAATTGTTTAACGTTCATTGTTCCACTTTGTTTTGTTATTTGTTCATTGTTAAGTGTGCTCCCTGCAATAAACCCGTGCTTTCCCCGATCCCGCCTTGGTGCCTGTCTGTCCACCCTGCACGCCGAACGGATCGTTACAAATAGGTATAAATGGCAAAAAAACAGCATAAACAACATAGAAAACAGATATAACATAGCCTCTAATTCAGCTCCTTATACAAAGTGTATTCTTCATTAATCTTTGTAAAATTGGTGACTTAATACAATTTTAGAAACCTTTTTAAAAAATAAGGTAGTCTGAAAGATATCCCACAAAGAATTAAGCAGCATATAGAGCTGGGTGTCAGAGGGAACTTGTTTATCTGTTTTTAGTTCAGCTAACTTTCTTAATATGGACCGAATTTGTTGTTTTGAACTCAAGATACAGTTTTATACAATTTTGTCACCTGACTTATTTCTTTCTGTGATTATTTGTAAACTTTCTTTTTCTGCATGACCATTATTCATTTTGAAAAGCATCTTAACCTTGCTCAGTGTCAAACTCAATTCTTAGTAGACCATGACCCTGATTTTATTTTATTCCAATTCATAAACCTGACTGAATTACTAGAATAATTTTGGAGATTTTTGTTTCTCCTGAAACAGACTTGAATCGGTTGACATAAGCTGTCGTCAGTGAACTTATTACATAAATTACAAATTACATAAATACCATTAAATTAGCAAAGCGAGGAAAAAAGACAGCTTTTCAGCGATCCATAAAGTGAAAGAATGTCATAAAGTCTGCATGCCCCTAAAGTCAACATCGTACATGTATTTAAATCATCCTTTAATCTTGAATTTAGCTGTAATGTTCAACTATGTTCCATCCACCGATGGCAGCCGGAGCTCATCACATGGTAGCATGTGGAATGTGGCGAGGAAGCCCCCAGCATGGCATGTCCATAGCCACACAATAAAAGCAGTTTTGAGATTTTTCCACCATCAGCAGATGCAAATGTAAAAAATAAACCAGCACATCACCCATTTAGAGGTGCCCCCCACCCCCCCATGGTCTGCAAAACGCCCCCAGCCTCCCTTCAAGCAGCAGAAGACCAATTTCAGCAATTCATATACTAAAAACATTTCAATAGCACAGTAGCACAGTGTATTTAACTGCTAAAAAGTAGGAAAATATTATCATCCCTTCCTCATCATCCCTTCCTCATCCCCTAATCTTTTCACATCCCTTCCTCATCCTCTAATAATTTCATACCTTCTCATCCCTTCCTCTTCCCCTAATAATTTCACACCTTTTCATCCCTTCCTCATACCCTAATCATTTCATACCTTCTCATCCCCTAATCATTTCACACCTTCTCATCCCTTCCTCATCCCCAAATCATTTCACACCTTCTCATTCCTTCCTCATCCCCTAATCATTTCACTCCCCCAGACAGGCCGGCGCAGACCAATTAACAACATAAGTCACTTTAGAGAGTAGCTTTTGCATAAAGCACAACTAGTTCATATTTAATACATGTCACCTGTGTTGTTTGAATATTTATAGTTTATTGCAGAAATGTTAACAGTTGCAACAACTGATTAAGGAATTCTTATGAACACACACGCACACATATACACACACACACAAACAGTTGTCCTACGACAGCCATCCAACACAGCCATTTGATTGACATTAACTTCTAGGTGTCTGATATTTGAATATTAAAATAATATTAAATAATTTTCTCTGCATGGAATCACACATGCTTACACATGGTGAGACAAACCATATCCTTCACACAAATCCAAATGGTCTCACAATGATTCAACTGTGTTATATGTGTTTGTATAAAACTTGTAAATCACTATGAATTAATTTCCCCATACTGTAGCTTTCATTTGAATTCCGTTTTACTCATATTTTCTGTTCGCAGTTCCTTGGCGGGCAATAATTGTTGTATAATGTAGCCGATGCGTTAATGTTTGTTTAAAATATATTTTGATTTATGCGACATTAATTTGCAAAGCATAAAGCCTGTCACTTGACACATGCACTTATTATTATTGTTGTTGTTATCCTGTTTTTATGCACATAACGTTGTGATATTGAGTTTTACACATACGTAGCTGGGTCATTATAGACATCACAAACTGCTGACGAAACTCCGGCGCTGCTTCTTGTCTATTATGCATAAAGCCGACAACAGTGACGTGGTACGGAGTAATCTGCGAATCTCCTTGGGAAATATCCTACCAAGCTATAACCATGCAGTTTTGGAAAGGTGGCTGCTTGCTGGTTAAAATGATTGAATTCTTGGATATCTAATTTGCACACACCATGGACACTGTGGAAGCAATTCTCTCTTTCTTGGTAGTTGTGATAATAATCGTCTCGTTGCTGTCCAACTTGCTGGTGCTGATCTGCTTTCTATACAGCCCGGAAATCCGGAGGCAAGTGCCGGGTTTGTTCATTCTCAACTTGACATTTTGCAACCTGTTACTCACCATTTCCAACATGCCTTTGACTTTGATTGGAGTTATCAACAAGGGGCAGCCCGGCAGTGGGGGGCTGTGTCAGATAGTTGGTTTCTTGGACACCTTCTTAACCACAAATTCTATGTTGAGTATGGCAGCACTGAGCATCGACAGATGGATCGCTGTTGTCTTTCCCCTGAGCTACCGATCAAAAATGCGCTACAGAGATGCTGTTATAGCTCTGGCTTACACGTGGATGCACTCCATGTCTTTTTCAGCGGTACCTACTTCTCTATCGTGGGTGGAATACCACCAACTTTATGCCTCCTGCACCCTCTGCAACAGGAAAGCAAATACCAGCCCGTTTATTATATTTACGGTTGTATTTCATTCCCTTACTTTCCTCCTGTCATTGGTAGTACTGTGCTTTACTTATCTTAAAGTTCTCAAAGTAGCGCGTTTTCACTGTAAACGGATTGACATTATTACAATGCAGACCCTGGTGCTTTTAGTGGACATACATCCAAGGTAAGCCTACCTTCCATTTCTTTAAATGATTCTTATTTCTATAGTCAGTATCTTCCAGTGATGCGCGGGTTGATCCAAAACGAGAGGGTGCCTGCGGTCACCCGCGGTTACGAGTCATCCAAAAATATTTTTAATGATATTCATGTCGTGGTCGGTCGAGTCGTTTGAAATAAAGATGCCAATTAAACCTGTGTAATTTATATGGTACTAGACAGGAAGCGGGTCGGGTACAATATTTTCTTCTTTTTTTTGCGGTCCGAGTTGCGGGCAGGTTAGTTGAAAACGTCGATCGGGTTCGGGTTGTTTATATATTGACCCGCGCATCACGGGTATCTTCCAGTTGGCTTATTTAGAGTGAGTCGTATTGTCTATTGCATTGTCGGATAAACAGACAATAGACAAGTAGTCGGGGAGTTCAAGTGTTATTTTGACGTGTCTCATAAACCTCAGAAGTGTTGTGTAAAAAGTAAAATGAATTATGCTACAAACTATCTTTTTTGGCGCAAGCAATTTTAACAAGCATGATACGATAGTAATAAATGGATTGACATTTTATTACAGTAGCTAGAAAATATTCTTTATATCTAATATGTTTTTAACATCTTTAATGGACCTTCTGCCTTACTCATAAACGTGATGTATCTTTTATGTGGTACCACTGGTTTTGGAACCGTTTGATAATTATTTAAGATATTATTTGCCCTTCATGAGAAATTTTGCACAATAGAAATAATAACTGACCTATTTGACTGAAATGATTTTTAAGATTTTTACCATAAAGGATTACTATCTTTCTTTATTAACCAATGATTTCAACACATAACAAAAAAAACCAATAATAACAATAATAAATATGAGTAAGAAAACATTATTATTATTATTATTGTTGTTGTTGTTGTTTGTTGTTATTCTTATTATGTTTCCACAGTGTTCGGCAACGTTGTCTAGAGGAGCAGAGAAAGCGAAGGCAGAGAGCCACGAGGAAAATCAGCACTTTTATTGGCACATTTGTTCTGTGCTTTTCGCCCTATGTGATAACAAGGTCAGTCGCAGTGTTACAGGAGTGTCTGGCTCGGCTCAGCTCTCAGCAGTGCAGTTGGATCCTTGTGCAATAGGTGCCGTCATATGGCCAGTATTGTGCCACTCAGTGTAACAATGGGCAGTGCTTCACCTATGGAGAGGTTGAGGCTTCCAGGGGAGCGCCCGCTTCAATATAGCTAGATTTGATCAATGTCTGCTAGGATACTGATGAAGTATGGTACAGTGGGTGTAGGTGTGTGTGTGTGTGTGTGTGTGTGTGTGTGTGTGTGGTCCAGGTATACACTCAATATTTCATGGTATACTGCATTAGTATAATTCTATAAGTATTTTTTGCACATAATTACAATCCTGCATTGAGACTATGACTATAACTATAAACTGTGACTTTTGTTCAGTCAAGACCTTATTTAAATAGAAAGTATTTAGACTAAGCTGCTAACTGGATAAGGTCTTCTCAGTCAACTGAACACTCCACTCATATTCCAGGGGTTGACATGAACATAACTGTCTATGCTCAGCCAAGGCGGTGCATAGGCTATTTAAGGAGTGGCGGCGCAGTGGTTAAAAACGGGCACCCGGGACCTATAAAGCTCACGTACAATAGTTTGAGCAAAACAGGCAGGTGCTGGGGCAACCCCCCAACACACCCCCCTCCCACACACACACACACACATACTCATTGTGTAACATAAATATTTTTGTTTTAGGCAGTTAATTCAGACTTATATTGGTCAAGCTACAAGGTTTGATTTTTCCGTGTGTGTGGTGGGTGTTGTTTTACAGTTCCCCTTTTGCCTGAACGTTTGAAGGTGCCTTCCTTCTAGGTCCCGAGTGTCGCTTTTCATTTGTTGAAATGAACTGAGAAGGATCCCCTTCCCCCGATTGGCCAATTTCACTGGGACCTCCCTACAAGTGGAGAAGCTTCGCAACGTCTCTGCAGCCATGGAATGTTATAATTTGTCTTTTGTGCTAACAGCACCTCTCTCTCTCTGTATCTCTATGTCAGAATGGTGGAACTAGTCCTGGTGTCCCCCATCGACCCCCACTGGGGAATTGCTTCCAAGTGCCTAGTTTACAGCAAGGCGGCCTGTGACCCTTTTGTATACTCGCTGCTGCGACGTCAGTACAGGAAGACGTGCACCGACATCATCAACCGGATCCGGAAAGGACGTCCTCTGGACACATATGGAAACTGGGATGAGAATCGGAGGACCTGTGTAGTCCCGACTGTGGAGTGAAGGTCTCACAAGGGCAAGGAGGAAAGTCTGTGAAGGACACTTAGCTTAGTGCCTGCTAAACCTAAGGTACAGTGTGCTGAAAAAAAGGGAAAATTATTCTTTTCTTCATTTACATTTGTACGTACAATTTTTGTACTTAAATTAGTAAATGTAATGAGAAATGGATCTTTTCATCAATTCTTCATCCCTAGATAACAAAAATACACAATATGAAACAGTAAAACCTTCAGAGTACACTACAAATTAAAATAATTCTCTCACTAGCAGTCTTATTTTGTAGCTAAAAAAAAAAAAACTTGAATTGAGTTGTACTGTCTGTAATGTAAAGAAAGGTTTCATTTTCGATTGATCAAAAGTCAGAGGTGGAAAGTTCAGGTCCAGAAAATTAAATTACAGACAAAATTTTGATTTCAACCAACTAGTTGAATATAAGGAATCACTTTCACGGAGTATTCAGCTGTTTGGCTGAAATTAAACTTGGATTTGTTCTTTTTGGACCTGAACTTTCCACCTCTGTCAAAAAAGTACGGTGATGTAAGTGGTTCAGTTAGTCTTAGTGTCTAATTAACTTGACCAGTTGAGGGATTGATTCTATTCATGCCTTCTTGCTTTATTACCTCTAACAACACAATTTGTTTGTCTTCCATGCGTATTGTCGCTTTTATGAAGGCGTAGACATGTTTTTGCACAATGTAAAAATTGGCATGACCTTAAGTTTATTAGTATAATAGTGCTCAGATCCAGCTTTAAAGCCTAAAGCACTTCAATGGATTTTTCCTCATATCAAAAGTGGTCATCTAGGTATACAAGGAGTGTATTTACTACACGTAGTGGTGTATTTACTACAACCAAGAACCCATTAGTGAATTTTATAGGAAATGTCCCTTGTATCGGAATGTTTTTGGGCTTCCTTTCGGTGTACAGTATGAGCTGAGAATTCTAAAATGAATTGAGTTGAATGAGTAAGACTTTATAGAGGAGAAAACAATTATAATTGGCACAGTTTCCTCTCCCTGTGAAGTTCCGCACTTGGTAGGGAAGTTTGTCCCCCCACCAACTGCAGCATAAACATGGTGATAAACTTGGTTTGGTAATGGATGTTTGGCACTGGATGTACAGTATACTGTATGCTCGGTTTCTCAGACTTGCAACATTCGATGTACATGTCTTTAATTTGTTTGTTCCTTGACAAGAGGCTGCATACATGTGAAAATACCTGAATAAATGGCACAAATAAATCTTCGGTTGCTGACTGCAGCTGCCTTGAGTGGGTGTTAGGCTGGAAGTATTTGTTGATAAAACCTGATCTCTCACAGTGGCCCCAAGACACCAATAAGAAAAAAAATCACATCACCATTCATGTTCTTAAGTCAAGTCAAATCAAGTCAAGTCAAGTCAATAAAACCCTTTATTGCTCTTGCAATATACCATGTCACATACAGTAGTCACAAGTACTAGTGAAAAGATGGCCATCAACCTGACCATACATACATATACATATACAGAATGTGATTGTGAATCCTGTGGGAAAAGAAAACATATAAGCACAAAAACATCAAAATAGCTTCGTATGCCTTCTGTTAAATATCATAGAACATAATATGTATCATTGATTTTTCATTGTATGACCCAAAATGAACTGGATATTTTTGTGTGTGTACCTCTTGCACTCTTGAAATGAAGGTGCTTCACAGTATCCCATCTGCATGCTACTAGTGATTGGCTTCACGTCTGGCTTCCCGCTAGTGTGCAATAACAGATCCTACTGTGCTGGCAACCTGCGTGATGCCGTTTGCCAGACTGATCTGTTTTTCACTGTCTGCTTAGTTCAGATATAATATAAAAGGCATATATTTGTTTACAAAACATTCAACATTTGTACTTTTTTTTTTTACTAGCGTTATCTATATTTTATTTATTTGCTTGTTCGTTCATTTTTGTTATGATTTCTGTTTGTTTCCTACTTTTCGATATGCTGATTTTCCCATGTTGCTGTTATCGATTTTGTGACCTTTTGCCTGAGTTTGGAGCATACAATTAGACCGTGATTTACATTTGGTTTTTTTTTTTTGGTTACCAATACTTGCTTTTTGATCTAATGGAAACTTCAGGATTATGAGTATTTTACAGTCATTTTGGAAATAGACCTGTGTTTCCACAAGTGGATCATTTTTTTGTCACAGGAGAAAAAATGTTTCAGGGAATTTTGTTCCCCTGCCAATTTCCGTCATTCCCTTGAATCTTTTTTCCGGGATTTATCCTGTATTCATTTGTTGTTTGCTGGGATTCATTTTGCTGGAACTCTAATTCAGCTGATCCATCCCATTGCCTTTTTTCATATCTGGCTAGCCCTCTATCAAATCCTGAAGAAAGAAACTTTTCTAAATTAACCTATTCATTGCTGGCAAGTCTCTGACGATATTATTTTAATCGCCATCTCACTGTGCTTGCAGGATAAGGAGTGAATCTTTTATAAATTAATTTTAAATATTAAGTGCTATTATTCACTCCTGTTAAAATGATGGAGAATAGATACCTTGTTCACCATCCCCAGAAGGACTACAGCTGTCCATTCTAAGATGAAATCCTATGTGGTTCTATAATTATATGTGATTATAAGATGAATCACATCCGTCATCAGTCCCTCGCAAGCCTAGTACATCCAGAGCTTTACACTCTGTCTCAGATTTTCACG
Organism: Pollimyrus isidori; assembly: GCA_019775955.2. Taxonomy (NCBI): domain Eukaryota; kingdom Metazoa; phylum Chordata; class Actinopteri; order Osteoglossiformes; family Mormyridae; genus Pollimyrus; species Pollimyrus isidori. The sequence goes on along the minus strand of JABFDZ020000066.1, from coordinate 9,644,398 downwards.
AACCTATCACAGATGGAAGATCTGACTAAGCAGACATAATATTTTGTACTATGTTTATAGCTCCTCTTATGACTTGGTGGCTCAGCGTGTGGCGCTGCTACTCCACACCTCCAGAGTATTTGAAATCTTACCCCTGCGTGTGGAGTTACCATACTCTGCCCCTGTAGTAAGGGTTCACTCGGGAATACGGTTGGGTGAACTGGTGTCCCTAAATTGCCAGTTGTGTGTATGTGTCTCTTGCGATGGGCAAAGACACCATCCTGACCATCCTGGGTGTTCCCCTTTGTGGAATTCAGTATTCTCCTTTTACTTTTTCCACACATATTTTGTTGCCTTCACATTGACCATGTAGGAGGTACCTGGATTCTGTCACATAACACCAAGAAGTGGTAGCTTGTTGTAATGCAGGGGTGCTCGACTCCAGTCCTGGGGGGCAACAGGATTTTTGGATGAGCAGGCAGGTGTCCCAAGTAAATTGGGTAATGAGTGTATATTTCAATAGATTTGACATTTATATTATTTATATAAATTGCTACACTCTATTTTAAAACTAACTATTTATATATATTTAGAGTATATTTACTCTTGTAATTCATGTACCATCACAGCACCAGGAGAACAGAAGGATACACGAGTTTTTACACATGTCCAGAATTCCAGTCAGGTATGTTTTTATAGCTGCATTTTAGTTTTAGATGCTGGAAGAGTTTCAGAGAGAATTCCGCCCTTTGTAGGGCTGCCAAGGTCAGATGCCATTGCTCTCCTCCTTAGGCAACTGTATGAAATCCACAGCCGTATGCAATCTGCTCCTGAAACTCCACATCTGGCCTTTCATACGAAGGGTGGACATCACAAAATATTTTAGCACCACACTTTACAAGTTTAATTTTATTTTCTGAACATATCAGTCAATGTATATTTCTTCTTTTCTTTTCCTTTAGTGGTCTCAATATGAAGATCTTGTTTATTGTTAGTTTATTGTAGTAGATGAGCAATATAATCAGGACACAGTCCCCTGTCAGATTAATTAAGATATATGTTTAAGCTGGATTTCAAAGAAGCAACTAGCTGGTTACTATTCATTTCCAGATTCATTGTAAATAAGCATAGAATATTTCACTTCAAGAAATGCAGGTGGGTGGTTACATTTTGAAATCTGTGTATTTTCATTTTATTTTTCTTAATCTGTATACTAAACAAAAGGTCCATTGAAAGAACATATAATAAGCCACTCATTCTAATATAAAATGAACCAAAGGCACTAAAATATGGAAAAAGTGCTTCAAATACCGATCTATCTCCAGTTGTCGCCATGAGAGGTCTGAGAAAGGGCTTCATATCACCTTCTTGTCCTGACTGCTCTGCATCTCTATGTCTGAGTTTGTCTGTGTCGGACTTGTTGCTGCAGAGGCTTGATGGGCCGCTTGCCAAACTTCTCCATGATCTCCTTGATCCGCGACAGGTTGGTACGGCTCAGGACAAAGTCGCACCGGGTGGCGCCCATGTCATAGCCCACCTCGCAGTCTTTGCTGGCGGGGTTGTACCCCTGGGCCTTCACCGTTACCCTGTACTCCCCAGGGTTTAAAAGCCGCCAGTAGTCACCATCTGCCGCTAAAAGCAATGGGAGGAAGCCTGTCGTTTGTGTCACGATTATAACGAGAAACAAATCAAATAATAAATCTGTTGTGTCTCGGCTTCACTTGACTGTAATAAGTGTAGAAAAAAGACATGAAATTTCCTTATATAAATACTGTATTAATCATCAAAAACTTGACATACACTGCAGTACAGAGGCTGGCATTTTGCTGCAGTAGTTAGCACTGTTACCTCTGGAGTCCAGTCCCCCCCCATGATCAAAAAACTTGCTAATGTGAAATGGAACAGTCATATTGTCCCTAAGTGTGAAAGTGTGTGTGTGTGTGTGTGTGTGTGTGTGTGCGTGTGTGTGTATGGTGTGTGGATGGTATGTGTGTGTGTGGTGTGTGCATGTGTGTGTGTGTGTGTGTATGGTGTGTGTATGGTGAGTGTATGGTGTGTGGATGGTATGTGTGTGTGTATGGTGTGTGTGTGGTGTGTGTGTGTGCGCACGCGCGTGTGTATGGTATGTCTATGGTATGTGTATGATGTGTGTATGGTAAGCGTATGATGTGTGTGTCTGGTGAGTGTATGGTGTGTATAGTGAGTGTGTTGTGTATATGTGTATGGTGTGTGTATGGTGAGTGTATGGAGTGTGTACAGTGTGTTTGGTATGTGTGTATGGTGTGTGTATGTATGGTGAGTGCATGGTGTGTGTGTGGTGTATGTGTGTATGGTGTGTGTGTGTGGTGAATGTGTGTATGGTGTGTGTATGGTGAGTGTACTGTATGGTGTATGTGTGTATGGTGTGTGTATGGTGAGTGTGCCCTGCCATGGGTTGGGACCCCATCCTGAGTTATTCCCTGCCTTGTGCCCAGTGCATCTAGGAGAGGCTTTGCATAGGACAAGCATGTAAGATGGGTGGATGGGTGAATGGATGGATGGAGATTAAGATAATTCATATTATAAAATTAAAGCTTTCTAAAATTAAAGGATGTTGCTAAGGAACAGCATATATCAGTGTCACAAGTGGATGACAATACTGACGGATGTATTTAATTAGACACTCAGATTATTTATACATTTTCCATTATGATTGTCTAGTACAAATTGGCATTGAGAATGGAGCCCTTCCAAAGAGACACCGAGTACAAGGCAACAAACAAACAAGAGGTTCCAGGCCTTCAGAGGGCATACAGTGGCGTGCAAAATTTTGGGCTTTCTGGGCCTTTCAAACCTTCTGTTTTTGTGAACACTTAGGTGAGCAGAAGATGAACTTATCTCCAAAAGGCATAAAGTTAAAGATGAAACATTCATTTCAACGTTTTAAGCAAGATTAGTGGACTACTTTTGTTTTGTACAATTTTAGAGTGGAGAAAAGAGAAAAAGCAACATGTTAAACTTTGGCCACCACAAGAGATTGGACTCTCAGACAAGTTTTACCAAAGTCTCAGACCTTAATTAGCTCATTAGGGCTATGGATTGTCACAGTCATCATTAGGACTGGCCAGATGATGCAAATTTCAAAGCTTTATAAATACTCCTCAGAACCTTGTACCAACAATCAGCCACCACGGGGTGCTCTTACCAGCTGCTTAGCACTCTGAAAATTAAAAGAATTGATGCCTACAAAACAGAAGAAGGCTGTAAGAAGATAGCAGAGTGTTTCCAGGTAGCCGTTTCTTCAGTTCATAATGTCATGAAGAAATGGCAGTTAACTGGAATGCTGGAGGTAAACTTGTGGCCGGGAAGACCAAGAAAACCTTGTGAGAGAACTGCTGGTAAGATCGTGAAAAGATCTGCTTGACTGCATAAGACCTTCAGGAAGATCCAGCAGGCTCTAGAGTGGTGGCATGCTATTCTACTGTGGAGTGACATGTGCACAAATATGACCTCCATGGAAGAATCAGCCAAAGAAAGCATCCTCACCACAAAATTCTGCGTCAGAAGCTTATAAAGTCGGCGGGATTATAAAAAAAAAGAAAAAAATGTGTCATATTTGCACCTTTTGGAAATCAGGTCAGGTCAGAAAAATGTTGACATACATTTGTATACCACTGTACTCTAAAGGCAATTTAGAGACACTAGCTCACGTAACCATATGTTTTTTGACAGGCAGTATGAAACAGGAGTACCCTGGGGATAGAGTAAAAGAATCCAACTCCACACACACTGATGCAGGGACAGGAAATGAACCCCCATTAGGCAGTGCCGACTTTAATGAGCTCTTTTACCAGTAGCCAGTCTCATTATGGAGTCTCCCTCTTAGGCACCCTGCTCCAAGCTTTTACGATTCGCCAAACATTATCACGGTCCTCATACTGCTCACTAAGAGAAACGTAACCATTTTTGAATCTCATGCTCATTACCAGTATAACTAATTTGAGGATATAAGGAAATTTTGGTTAAGCCATTTGTGCAGTGGGATGAGTGACTGTAGAAGGTGTATTTTTCCTGTATGTCTAAAAATATTCCCTCCCAGTCATTGCTGACAGTCAAAGCTCCCCCCCCCCATAGTTAGAAAATAGCACCGATCATTTTCATGCCAGATGTCAGTAGCTTTATCTTGCAAAGCAAGGCATTGTGTGGGCTGGAGGCGTGTGGCCGACGATGTCAATGCAATGTGTGCGATCGAGTCAGAGAGCTGATGCAGAGCAGGGTCCCTGTCTTCACAAGGCCCTGCACAAGGACAGACCCCAGCATTTCCAATTAAAGCCGCGGTAAAGCATCTGCTGAGACCGGAATCTGACATAAGACTCCACCCCCAAAAATAAAAGAAGATCCAGGTGCACAGAATGAAAAGGCAAAACTGGTGTCTCCCTGCAGAAAAACAATTCATGTCTAGATGCCCTCATCTAGAAGGACATGCTTACTCCTACCCTGCGGTGTCATATCGCTGAATCTCACCTCCTGAGGTCAGAGGTGTATGAAGAATATTCCACGTAGGATTTCACGGATAATCCGATCTTAATTGCCTATTAATTCCATCTGTGTCAGGGACATTGTGCTTGATGTGTTGGGGAGAGGACATTTTATATCTACGCTACTCCGTCCTGTGGCAGCACGTGTCACGTATGGAAAACCTTTCCCTCTATATCACAAGGGAAATTCCGACTGAAGTAGCCATCCACAGTGACAGAAGGAAATAATGAAAGCATTTTGTTAACAATAATAAAAAAGTAAAAATGATCCCAATTTCTATGGGAAGAATTTTTTTAAATCACACTTTCCTGTTCATCATATATAAAAAGTGCATTTTAAATATTATTAATTTTTAAATGCTGCTAGACCTAGTTTTACGAAAAATGACATCATTTTGTCTAACCTGTGTGAATATCGTGGTTGATGCCTTCCACAAAGATGGTGGCGTTGGCGATTCCCCGGCCCTGCATGTCCCTAACCACACCTTTGATCCCACGATGCACCTGGACAGGCAAGATAATAACATAATTAATCACACTAACACTGGGCAAACATGTGTTAACACTTATTATACTACGGGACCGTTGAATGCTTGAATCTGATTGGCTGACGAACGTTCCGAGGTGTGCAATTATTTTCAGA
>JABFDZ020000066.1:9574894-9611565 GCA_019775955.2 Pollimyrus isidori | reverse complement strand
TGCTATGCCACCACGGATCCTGCCATCAAGCACCCCATGCCAGCACCGGTCTGCCCCTACATAGAGACTGAAGTTTCTACCCCTGTTTTAGCTTGGTTATACCATCTTGTTCCGTTTGACTATTCTGCCGGCCCCAGGAGGATTGGCTCCCCCTTTGGGTCTGGTTCCTCCCAAGGTTTCTTCCTCCTAGGGAGTTTTTCCTTGCCGCGTTTCGCTTACTCATCGAGGGGTCTTTGCGTGGCAGAAATGTAAAGTGCATTGAGACAATGTAATGTTGTGATAATGCGCTATATAAATAAAATTACATTGCACACACACACACACACATGGTATGACACTAGACTCTGCCTCCATAAGTTTCTATAATCAATATTAGAAAGACTAATCGTGGAACACACACAAGATTTTATGAGAAGGAATTCAGTATTTCCATGCAGCCTGGGGCTTGCCGTGCGACACGTCAGCTTCTTAGCCTCCTTCTTTTTTTCTTATTTATTTTTTAGCAAAGGACATTCATGCAGTATTTGCTTCTTTTTGATGAGGCAACATTTCAACGTTCGATCGATTGTCGCACTGAAGACCTTGCCTCATCCAGCAGCTGGGAATTTGCCTTTCAGTTTTATGAAATAACATGCATTATTTTCACTGAATACTTTTACAGAAATACTCGAACTAGAGAGGAACCCCCCCCCCTTTATACACGGGTATCAAACTCATTTACATATTGTTTGTGTGCGAGTTTCAGGTATGGTGTCTTACCCTACTTCATTGTAAATATTCTTGTTCCTGAATATCTGAAAATACCTAATGAATGTGAATGCGGCACATTAGGCTCCACTGTTCAGGTCAGGCTTGCGCATGGATAGGCCATGATTTGTACATGGTCAACCATAGTCGCTCCTATGTCTATGTGATTTCTGTTCCTCAAAGTCGTCTCCCTCTGGGTTTTCCAACACATGCTCAAACTCCACTTTCTCTTTGGCTTCCATGTCCTCTTTGGATTTGAGGACATCCTCTCCTTTCATTATACAACGTCACCACTTTCATGCGTATCCATATACACTGTTTGACAGGTTAACAGATTTGCAAGGATTGGTTAATTACTTCAAAAACTGAGGCATAGCGAGTCAGTGATTTGGCATTGAATACTTCTGACTGAGTGCAAATGAAATTCACAAATGAATTTGCCCCAATAGATTTGGTTTGAAGAACATTTCTGAGTTACTGAGCCACAGAAATCTGTTATATTGTTACCGGAGAAAAGGAAGTAGGGCCGGTTAATCGTAGGTGATACAGCTAGTTCCCGGAGAGGCATCTCCTGAGGGGAGCAGTGATGCTCATCCATGGCACCAGGCTGGGATTTACAGTTATTGTAAATAACAGATTATATCTGTAGCACAATTACATGCATGCAAACACAAATAATGCTTCCCAAATGTAAACATAAATTACAAGCAAACAAACAAATAAAACCAATTGAAAATTCTAGATTGTGTCTTTATCATCATTTCCAGCAAACAAACAGACAGTACTCTGCAAACTAAAAAAAAAAAAAAAGTAATAATAAACAAACATATAAATGAAGCAATATTAGCCATCATTAAATTCATGCATTTTCAGGGATGATGTCTGATGGTATAGAAACACATGCAAGACTACAGCCAAAGGCATTTAAAAAAAAAAAAAATGTTGCTGTTTTTCAAAAGGAACAGAGATCCTGCTCGGAGTCTATGTGGGAAAATTCCAGTTAAAATTCTCCATGCTTAACCACAATGCCATTCTTGAAAGAGCAGAGGCTGACAGTTTAGACCAGGTGGTAAATTAGGTGAATACGTCCATGGTGCATATCACTCTGGATGCTGATGAAGCTGCAACGCGAGATGTCACAGAAGCTATCCAAGCAATTCATGGGATAAAAAAATTACGGTGATTCTTTCATCCAATGTCAAAACTTCCTGAGGAGTGAGGAGTATTGATATAACTCCTCTTACCTACCTGTTCTGTCTCAAACATTGCTATGGATGAGTCAGTTTATACCTAGGCATTGCACCTAATATTGCACCTAATATTGAATGGGAACTGCTCCTTTTTATAAGCTGTTGCTTTGTGGGATATATGTCTACTGGTCTAATTTTTGAATTATTAATATTATTTGTATACATGCATGTTCTGAATTAATTAAGTCACAAAAAACACTACAATCAAAGTAAAATATTTTTAGAAAGTCAAAAATATAAAAACGACTGCAAGCATATGTAATTGGTTGCTTTTCAGAAAAGTGTCAGCGCAGCAAAAAACAAAGTTGTTGTTGGAGTAAATTGAGACGTGGGCCTGATTTTTTTTTGTATTGTTTTATTATTATACCAGCAAAGGTACAGTTTAAACAGAAAGAGGGAAAAAAAAATATTTTCATCAGATTCCCTCTAACTCTCACAGCAGGATGAAAGAAGTAACTTTCATTCATATTTTTTATAAAACACGAAAGGTCATCAACCAGAAATGTACACAGCAAACCTCCACTTTCTTACTGGGCTTTTTCATAGGGCATAGTATTGTTGCTTGTTTCTCTACCCTATACACTCTAGGTTTAGGTTCATTAAGCACCGTAAGCTATTATCGCTCATCCTAGTCCACCTATACAAACGACAAAGTCTTCTGCAAATAACCCTGATATTAAATATCATATTTTTAAATATCGTACTCTTTGTATGAGTTGGATGGACGTTCCTGCCTAAAACCAGTTTGACTATCAATTATCCGTACGTAAAACCTAAGCTAATTTAAAATCTAGATACTGCAAAAATCAGAAACTTAAAATACACAGTAGATTCCCATTGCATTACAGAACGTACATTTTGATAAAGTAGGAGCCAGTATTACTGTTTATACAGATGTCAATAAAAGACACATTGGATGTTTTTATTAATGCAGTCTGTTGCTGGCCTTTGATGCTGCCAAACTAAACATCCATAGAAGTACATTTTTTGCAAAATGATTTATAATTTCAAGGTTAGTGTTCACCGTTTCAATCGTGATAAAAATGACTTACAAAATTTACGTACAGTGTATATGGTTTTATTTACATCTTTTGTCCAAGCTTGTTCATTTTCTTGGCCTCACAGTCATGTACAAACATTGGAAGAATATTTCAGATATGAGCATAAATGTATGCCATCTATTGTTCTTTAAGCAGTATTTCTAAGAGAACAACTTTGATACCAAAACCGAATAGAGCACACTAGGTGTCCATAGCTACTGGTTTTTCATACTTTCAAATACAAGCCATTGTAGGTATCTGTACAACATTATTGCATTTATTTGTGATTGTTTCACAAAAAAAAATTAGCATGAAAGTGAAAGAGTTCCCTACCTGCATGTACAATCGAAGCATTTAAAACTGAAAATTTTTTATAACTTATGGGAAATAGTTTCTTGTAAAATTATATTATTTCGAATTTGTGTTCATTTATTTTTATTGCAATAAGCAACCTTTCCTGTTTCATAGGAATTTTCCTTCATCGCAGTTTTATGAAAGATACCCACCAATCATGAAGAACTCTGTGGAAACTCTGTCTTTATAAATGTGGGGGGTAATATGCCGGCTGCAGATAACCGCTGTGCATGAAGGGACTCAGGAGGCCTCTGCTAGAATTTAATGGAAAAGAACCAGCAGGATGAAGGACCACGTTTCCAGAAGTGAACGTATGAAAAGACTGGTAATTGACAGAATTCAGCCCACATGGCCCAGGACTTGTGCTGACTCTGGACAGTGTGCTCGATCCAGGCTGCATCACACCATCGGCACCGGGATTCTGCTTTTTCCACTTAGTTCTTCGGTTCTGAAACCAAATCTTCACCTGCGTTTCGGTCAGACTCAGCGACAGGGCGAGATTCAGACGCTCGCACACCGATAAATACCGCGTGGCGCGGAACTTGTTCTCCAGCGCCACCAGCTGTTCGTACGTGAAGGCGGTCCTTGCCCGCCGCGGCTTGGTGCAGCCGTGCTCGGACCGGCGCCTCTTCTGCCGCGAGGAGTCGTCTGCCCCTGGCGTGTCGCTGTAGCACCTGTGTGCGTCGCTCACTTCATGTATTCCCTCAAAAGAAGAGTCCGCTTCTCTTTTAGCCATTAGTGACACTACCTCAGGGTCATGCTGCGCTTCCGGGTCGTCGGCAGAACACAGGGCACCACTTTCTGTCTGTTCACCTATCGATACAAACAGGACCATCAATAGGTCAAATCTGTACATTCATGATACATACACAATTCATTGTCTATGTTTATTTGTTGTCTTTGTCTATGTTAGATGTCACTCATACTGTCACTCATATGCAGTTGTTGATAAATTGAACCCCTACTAGAATTATATACACAGCCCACATCACAAGAGACCACATAACAATTTTTCGTTTCACTCATTTCTCAATTTATGGGTGCGCGTCTGTGAATAGTATTTGTTTTTTCTGCAAGCTGCAGTCTGATTCTTCAGTCTCACATTAACGAGGGGCTTCTTCCTTGCTTTATGGGACCTCAGTACTGCTTTTGGGAATCTGATATGAGATGTCCTAGCAGTGCACTTTTCCATTCCTTTTAAAGTTCAGTTGATGTCACCCTACGATTCATTAGAAACTGTCAGATAAGTTAACGTTCATCTCCGGCATTAGACTGTCGCTTCTGCCCTCTACAGTACCTGGCTGGTTTCTGGTCCTTCCCAGTGTCTCCTGCTTCACGTTATTTTTGTGGACTGTTGTGTTAGAAATGTGGAACCAAAATTAAACCATGATCTAAAAATGACGATTTTCCCTGGCTGTGTGTATAAAATCATTTTTAATTGAAATGTATTAATTATGTCCAGAAAAAAATATTCAGAAACCGTAAACTTTTTTCTCCACGAACGGATGCAATTCGTCAGTGTTTAAATAAAATATGGGCAAGATCGTCAATAGCCTACTTCTATGCAGCGTCTTTATGGACATTTTCTTGAAAGTTTTTATATTAAATCTTTTTAATTTGTTTTACAGGCACATACTGGGTATGCTTAGTACTCACATAACAGACAGAATTACTACTTAATTCTTCATAAACATAAAAAGCCCTCGATAATTAATTTTTCGCCATTCTTTAACGTTATGACTGTAATATATTGCTGGTTGATAGAGGAGGGATCATAGGTGTTAGGGCCTAATAAAGCGAGTAGAATGGGAAGCGTTTGTGTTGGGTAAGGCTATAATCCTTAAATTATTTATAAATCAGAAATCGCTTTAAATGTCCTGTTGCGGAAAGCAACCCACGCAAAATCCAGCTCCACCACCCAGCCACGACGTCCTAATGGAGTTTCATATTTGTTAGCGGATCGATAAATGTCATCTATTTTAAGGTAAGTTTTAATCGAACAATATTTGGGATCAGACATGGATGGGGTTTGAAGTTTGTACCTGCAAGCTGGCGGAGGGAGATATGCAGCAGTCAGTAATGGGATATCGATCAAAGTGTGCAGGCGCATCCTCAATGGGAAGATTTAAACAATTACCCAGCCTGACTGTCCCAAGGCCAATCCCACACATAGATGGGGAATATACAAGAGACTGAGAGTTTCTTATGGATGACAGAAACAGAAATAATAAGGTTACGTTGGCAGATACGTGATATAAATGGCATCAGCTTTCGGATAGTTACGTGTACGCGTTTATTAACAAAGATTTGCAATTATATGTAACATGCAAGTTCGGCCTGTGTAGATGATAATAAGGGAAACCGGTAAAAGTTCTAAAAATGCATTTTTTTTTAGTTTATTGACACTTACTTATAAGTTAAAACATTTCTGGAAACACGGTAACTTAATTGCGCCTTTCTTACCCGCATCATGCCCAGGAGATGAGTGTTCCCCAGCTGCGCCGGCACTGAAGGCATTTCCCACCTTGATATTCATCAATGAAAACTTCTCTTCTTCCGAAAAAAGTGAGCTTATTTTCTTACCATTGAACTTCTTAGGATCCAGTATGTCAATGATCGAGAAAGAAATCCGGTGACTGGGCGCAGTTGTTCCCATGCTGTTCTTATGCTCGAGCATGATGCGAGCTGTAATGACTCCAAATGAAGGAGTACAAAGTGCACTTTTATGTGCATTAGCTGACAAAAACGGGGAAGAGAGCTGATCGCTGCTCAGCTTTGAAGGTGTCGGAATGGACTCTTTTAACAGTGATTCTTAGTGATCCTGGGCGGAGTTGGGCTCAGTACTTAGACAGCGTGGGCCAGCGATGCGCAGTGAATGAGGAGCTGTGAGTGACGTCAACCTGTTATTTTCTCCGCTGGATTCGAAGATGCAGTTCCGACGCGCACGTGACCAATAAACAATTAAACTACCTTTCCATGGATTTGCTTACTTATTTTTATGCAATGTTTCATTTATCGTTTATTCTCCAGCTGTCTGTCGTTTCATGTGTATGCGTGTTAGGGCGTAGACAGAAAAAAGAAAATATTTTTCATGTTGTACAATTTATGAGCTATATAAATATTTGATTATAATTATGAATAACAGCGCGTTTGGTTAAATGCATGCATTATGTCATTTTGCAGCATGTCTGAGGGCTAAACCACAGTTTAACAAGTTGCTGCATGTATATAAACAAACTTTCAATGTTGTTTTTAGTGTTTTTTTCTTTAAAACATTATGTTGGGTCGATATAATTATCACAACCTCACGTGGTCGATATGTGTCCTTTCCTATCTTTAATATAAGTTTGTACTAAAATGTCAGACCTCAAAGTACATTGCAATAGATTAGATTTTAATTACGGATTAGGTAGTAAATATTAAGCCGAAAGCGGCAGTGGAATATAAAATCGATTAAAAGACATATGGGCATGTAGTGAGTTTTTTTTTTTATTTCCCAACAAAAACAGCGAAGGCACCGTGTAAAGTGCTCCCCATTTTCACACAGTTTGATTAAAATTCATCCGTCTGCCACTGAATGCTTTGCTTAAGTTAGGGTCATACGGATGGCAAGCGACGCTCGAAACAAGCTCTCGATCAATATTCGCCACCGCTGTCCGGCACTGATAGCACTGACCAATACAATGCGGCGTATCACTGGAGGCATTTCATCCATTACTGTGCAAGCTATACTGTTTAAATGGCCTGCTGAATTTATTAACTTATTTAATGTAAGCCTTCTGCTCAAAACAGGACCGGCGCTAGCCATTTGGGTGCCCTAAGCACAAACGCTTGTTATTTATACTAGTAGCCTATATTGTGATGATATTTTCACGACCCAGATTTTTTGGTGCCCCCACCAAGCACTTGGTGCCCTACGCGCAGTGCGTGATGTGCGTGTGCGGAGCGCCGGCCCTGGCTCAAAAGGTGGTATCTTAAATGCACTAAAACAGCACGAAGTGAACACTGGCTATCAGGTTGCTATGATAAGTGTCTACAGTGAATCTTTAATTCAGTTTAGAACTGTTATATATTTATAAATTACTGTTGTTTCTGCATCTCATACAGGGCAATTGGCCTATAAACAAATGTCTTGAATGCGTGAGAAAAAATATGTAGCAATCTTTTGTTCAATTTTTCAATTGCAACTGTTATTCCTTAAATTGTCTTTAATATTGAGAAATTATAAATACAAATCAAAGCTATTTTTTACAAGATACCTTTTCTGAATATCAGATAACTAAAGTTAAATACCACATTTTGTTTGATTCGGAATGACAATTTACATTGCATTTCCGGTAAATGAGGTAAAGTTAATTCTGAAATTTCAGTTTAGAAACTGATATCTAATTGATAAATTACATTGATTTTAAAACTGAAAATTTAATGTGAGAAGAAAGCATAAAATACAGTAGGCTATATCAAAGTATCTAAAAGCTCACTGAGGAAACAACTATTTGATGATGAATACTGCAAGAAACTTCAGCTGACTGGCTAACAGTTCACACTCTACAGTTGTCAATGGGCTGCACGTCACAGGTTTTCCTCCATGTTAAATGAGTGGATAGTGTGCATTGACCTGTTAAGTGGATGTTTCTGAGTGTCACTGCAAGTTACATGTTTAAGAGAAGGATTATCCTCCCTTTTTCCATAATGCCAGTTGCCAGATGGTGCAGTCATTTGCTGATTATGGTATGGCGAAGTGTTAGTGAAGACAGAGTAATATCCATGAGTTTAAAATTATGCTAGCAAATTATGCTATTACTAAATATCGCCTTCTTTTACTAGTCAGTTGACCTTATCGAGGTGGTAAGGTCATGACATCAGTTGGAAAATCGCGGAATCCTGAGGGGTCGTAGGCAAGAAAGTGGAAAAAAATAGCTCAGCTAGAATGGCAAAAGGAGGGTGACATAAATGAGTGGCCTGGTTACTGCACCCCAACATGATTACAGGCTTCAGTACAGTGCTTGGCTTGATTGTATGAAGGCTGTGGGATCTCTTTGTGTTTGAATATGTGCCACTAGATATTCTGATTTTCACCCACAGAGCTAAGCCTGATGTGTTCTCTGCGTGTGAGAACAGGCCGCTGTGCTGTGCCCAGTTTATACTACATCACACCCTATTCTTCTGAAATGCAATCTTGAGCTCCATGTTAAGTACAATACATGCACACTTACTAAAAAACCTGTGAACGAAAAATACACGAATCCCATAAAAAAAAAAACAATTAAATGGTCTGAAGAAATGGCAGGATCATTATTAAGGAGAGAAAGGCTGTAGTAAGTATTTTGTGGATTACTTGATAGTATTTAACATTTCATTTTTACTCAGACGTCATAGATCTCTTATGTAAGTTTTCTTAGTACTTGACTTGTATGTTTCCAGATATAGCTGTAAGTAGTCTATGAGCTCGAAACTCGACTAGCCACATAAAAAATGTGTTCTGGTGCGGGGACCTGCGGCATTGGGAGTTTTAGCGGCAAGTTAAAATCAAGTTTACAGACTGTTAAACGGTCATACAAATATGTCATAGACCCAAGACTGCGCAATTTCCTTCTTTTTCCTGATTTTATGACCAGGTGATTGATCTCTTGCATAAGGCCAGCAATTGTGGATGGCTGTTACTAACAGCTGGGGGGCTACTCTGTGGCATGTTATAATATGGTAAAATATCATTGAAAATACCTTTAGCCGGCATCCTGTTTGGCTACATTAGCATCTGTATACCCTGGTCACTTAGCCTCAGCCTCCACTTGAATAGCTTCTGTACACTACTGGTTTATAACTTCCTCTGTGCTGCCCAGCAGTGGGACATATACTTGGTCATGCTGCAGCACAAAGGAAGGCTTCAGGACAAAAGAGTGGTAGGTAAAGAGGCGGCGTTTGTGCAAAAGGCAGCAGTACGGAGATCAAGGAGCAACACAGCGAGGCTCCGTAGGCCACAGGAATGCAGTCAATGCAAAGTCTAGACAATAAACTCATCTTGGCACTTGAGAGCAAACATGTATTTTATCTAACACCATAACTCATATTATAATGCATTGTGCCTTTAAGAAGACATCAGAATAATTGTACAATTACAAGAATTTACAATTGCACCTGCCCTGAAGGGAATAAGTTTCATTGAAAGCCTTAAAATATGTTTATGCAACTTAGGAAAGTGAATAGAAATAAGACAGTGTGTTTCCATGCATTTTTTAGTTATGTACATAAAACTCACCCTTGATGAAAAATTTTGAAGATTTTTTGCTCATTGTAATCCATAACTTAAAATCTTCTTTTATATGTCCATAAGGCTGTAAAGCACGCTGCTGTCTTCAAAGGATACATTAAACATTTAGTGTTTACTTCAGTGATAGCTTGGTTAGTGATTTAGTGAGACTCTGGCAGCTTATCGAACAACAGCAGCTCACAGTCAACTTGAAGGGCGATGACAGCTGACAAACTTTCCTTGGACTGTATGTGGACAGTCCTGACTAATTTAATTGTGCCGACGTATTCCTACAAAAATGCCTTTGCACCACACTATCAGTAGAATGTGCTCCGGTTTTCAAAATGCTACTTTCATACTAGCATGAAGATAATGCTGCAATTCTATTCAGGTTTTCAAAAATGAGTGGCAGTATCATCTGACAGTTGTGACATTTTCTTACTATACAGGAACAGCAACTTACAGTTTATTTTTTGTGGTAAAAGTTGAGTGTCTCCGAAATGTGGCACATTTTAAAAGCGATAGTATTGAAATTAAGCGTGGATAACATATCACAGTATTCTGTAAGTTAACATCACTGAGAACAGAGTATGGTTTACGATAAAAAAATGGATTTCAATAGTTACACACACTCAATTGCCTTGCTTAGAGGAAACTCTACTACCCTGTTTGCTTATTTACCCATGGTGTGTTTAAACGGTATCCACCCAAAATAATAATTTACCTGTGCTTCATAGCTTCAGGCACCAGAGAGAAAAGACAAATTCAACCAAGTAAGAAAATAAATATTTAACACTGACTTTTCTACTCCCAGAAAGCTCTCTACCAGTAATTTGCAGTCTTCTTTTGACATGGTCACTACAATACATTAACATAAATGTACTGCATAAATGTACGGCATTTCTTGCACATGTCACCTGCTCATTCAGTACGCAAGGAATGGTTTTGGGCATTAAGCTAAATTAAGGTGGAAAAACCAGTCAGAAAAGTCTGCAGTCTGCACATGCAAAGAGCTGATGCAAAGTTTAGCTGTTCCCTCTGATGCAGAGGTTCTGTGTTTGCTTGAGGGCATTGTGAGCCGAGGCTGTACAAGAACTATGATTTTAGGTCCCTCACAAGGTCAGCAGCATTGCCCAGTAATTGTCCTAACACCTCTACCTGTTCAGGAGCGGTAATGAGAGTTTTCCATTATGTGCGGGTGAGTGCACCTTGGCAGATGCTGACAGGCAGCAGATGTGTAAAGTTGGGGGTGATTTGTAAAAGGGGCCGGCTCATCGGCGGCAGGGTAATTACAGTGAGGGACACTGTCACTCACGGCGTCGCCCTGTCGGTATGAGGTAAAGGTCAGTTCAAACTGCTCTCTGAAAACATTTGCTCGATATCCAGCCAATGCTGATGGGAGTACTGGAGTATGGAGACTTGTTTTAAGGGGCGACGAAATGCATATCTACAACGTTAATCTCAATCAAGACTTTGTACTTTTAACGCCACGTAATAATGACGGCGCGGGGACAAAAAGCTTGATATGTTTTGGCCCCTCTCGAACTCAAAGCCCAGAGATGTTCATCATTATTCTATTAGATTCTTCCGACAATCCGAGTACTTGATTTACGTAACCGCTACAGCTCATTGGCTGGGACATCATTTGACAGAAGTGGCAGCCTACGATTCAAATACGCATTAGCCTCACCGGCTAAATTGATGAATTGAACAGATGCGTAACGTTGACAACGTTCGGCCTCTTTCGGTGTTTTGAAATTGCTTCTATTGTACAGAAAGAATATGATTTCCCTTTAAACATTGTAACCAACACGTGAAAAAACTCTAAATCATGACTGGTATAATGCATAAGATCGGCATTCTCGTCTTTGCGTTATACCTTAAAGCAAAGAGAGAAAGATGGAAAACTAAGGAGGGAAATCCAGTCAGGAAAGCCCGGAGGCTGGGCCAGCAAAGAGCACAAAGTTTAGTCTCCGATGCTCAGGTTCTGTGTTCGCTCTGGCAGATGTGACGTACTGTCACTCAGTTGTAGCGCGGATTGCTCATTGTTCTGAGAAGGTCACATCATAATTCATTAGCAATAATTACTCCCTCGATGCCACCTGCACTTCTTCACTCAATTGCCCTATTAAATTACGAGTGACTATCACATTCACTGCTCCCAACAATGAAGATGTATTTGTAACGTAAAGGCAACAGCTATTAGTTATATTATTTAAATGGCCTAATTTAAAGCTGGAGAGCTGTCTTTATGAAGGGCAATTAACCAGTAACTGTAATTGATAATTCAAACTAATCACCATTAGGAAATATAAATAGTGGTGTGGAAATTAATCATCATTTTTGTTCGAAGAGCCATGGCTAAATTAGTTGGGAATGTCTAATAGACAGTTTGTTTGAGGCCTATTCATCTCTGCTAGTTTATGAACGTACAACGTTGCCTCCCATATGCATTTTCTAAGTTCTGTCATTCAGCGTATTTAGTGTACTTAAGCTTATTACCTCAATTATCATGCACCCTCCAAATTAAACGATCAATAGACGTAGTTTCTGGATTGCACCATAGCTGCATGCAGTGTTTGATAATTACCGAGAATAGAGACGATGCCATTTGGATGTTATGGGAATGATGAGATTTACCAGAACGCAGGAAAGAATGTTAATAATCTCCATTATGTGATTTACTTCCTGAACCTGTAGAATAACTGCATGCAGGTATTGAGTAATGCACAAAAAGCACACGGAGCAGTGAAGAACAAAGGTTGTTGGTAATAATTTATACAGTGCTTTTAGTTTAACATTGTCAGCTAATATGATGTTGCTAGCCTCTATGAGCATTATGGCGCCTGTATCTCACTTTTCAAACATTTAATATACTCTGTACATTTTTAAACCAATACACACCTGAAAAATTGATAACCGGGTACTTATTTTGACATTTTGGAAAATATTAATTTGGCCCAGGTCTTGAGAAACATTTTTGTGTCTCCCGTCTCCTCCTTGTCACCACTTTCGCCTGCTGCCACCTATTTGCACAACCCCCGTTTCCAGTAAAGTTGGGACGATGTGTAAAATGTAAATATAAACAAAATGCAATGAACCCGCATTTAACTGAAAATAGAACAAAGACGGCATAGTGTAGCGCCAGCAGGGATCAGCATATTCCGGCACGCGTGCGGGCAATCGTAAATAGCCCCTTGTTGTACCACTGGGTTAATAGTTGTATTTCCTGATTGTGGCGTGCATGTTGGCTCGTGTCTTATGTGCACCCTGTCTGATCCTCTTGTGTCCTTAGCTGTGCATAAATCTCCCACTGTGTCTGTATCTTACAGTTTG
Organism: Pollimyrus isidori; assembly: GCA_019775955.2. Lineage (NCBI taxonomy): Eukaryota > Metazoa > Chordata > Actinopteri > Osteoglossiformes > Mormyridae > Pollimyrus > Pollimyrus isidori. The sequence continues at coordinate 9,598,588 of JABFDZ020000066.1, read as the reverse complement.
GCATCTGACCTACTTGCATTTCTGCTGTTCTTGTTTGGTTAGGTGCTTGTTGGGTACCTGTTACAGTCCTGATAAGGGCTATAATAAAGGAGCCCGTTCTTCCCGAGAAGCGAGTTTCCACATCATTTGCTACTCCCGCAATGCCTCGGCGCTACAATATCAAATGTTCTAACTGAGAAATTTTATTGTTTTGACAAATAAATACTCAATTTCAATTTGATGCCAGCATCACGTCTCAAAAAAGTTGGGACAGGGGCATCTTTACCACTGTGTTGCATCAGCTCTTCGTTAGAAAACACTCTATGATCATTGTGGAATTGAGGAGAGAGTTTTGAAAGTGCAATGTTGCCTGATGTAAGATTTCAACTGGTCAGGTGGTGGGTGTCACGTTCCGGGGTGAGTGCAGGGCGAACAGACCCGAACCAAGGCAAAGATGAGGGGGACGAGGGTTTATTAGCACACAACACACCACGGACATTAAGACTTCAATGCCGCGACTGCCGGTACAGACTCTGACGCAGCCTAAAATATACAAGACAAAGCACGGGACTGGCGAGTGGCTTCGCCTCAAAGGGGATTACAATCAGGCTGATTACAAAAGGTAACAAGGTGGGCGTGGCGACACACAGGGCTTGAACGGTACAGACGACGCGGTACGTGACATAGCCCCCCTCCTAAGGCGCGCACTCCGAGCGCGCCCCAGGAGGAGCGGCGGACGGGACGAAACCGGGGGAACAGGACCTGAAAGACAAAACAGAACCATAAGCCAAACCAGGGAACAGTACAGATAGACAGAACCTAAACGACGAAGCATACCCTCACACCAGACTAGGACACAGGACCGAAAAACCCAAACAGAACCAGACATAGGACCGGGAAGGCTGACGGACGGATAAGGGTCTAGAAGACAAAACAGGCTACAGGACATCAACCCAAAACCCCAGAACCGAACATATGACGCCGGGCACCGACACAAAACAGACAGATGATCAACATAGACCGGGGAACAAGACAGACCCACAGAACAGAAACAAAGACACAACCCAAGACAAAACACGACAGAGAACAGGGAAGGCCGACAGGCAGATGAGGACCGGGGATACTGGGGGAACCAAAGGGTTCGGACAACGAGGAGGGACAAAAGGGCCGGGAGTGACAGGGGGAACCCAAGGACCAGGAGCAAACTAGGGGACACCAAGAGACGGGACAAACAACGGAGAGGGGGCGAAAGGCACCCAGGACGCCTGAAGGCCCCCGGGCTGCGGACGGGCCGCGGCCGGAGGGGCCGCCGGCAAAGGGACGCCAGGAACAGGTCGGGGGACCCCTGGAGGGGTCCTGCAGGGAGTCGGCGGGAACACCTGTAAAGGCGGGCCGGAGAGGGGAGCCGGAGATGGCGCAGGTGGCGCCGGAGCCCGGGACGTCGACCTCTGACGCTCAGGCGGAGCAGGGGGGCCCATAGACAGCTGCTGAAGATCTGGCGGGGGTTCCGAGGGTCGAGATCAAGGTCCCGACGGGGACCTCGAAGGAAGCAGGCAGGAAGCGGGATCAGGCGGTGCTTTCGCCGGGGGCGTCGAACTCCGACGCCTAGGCGGAACGGGAGCCCCTGGCGACAGAGGAAGAGTTGGAGGGGGCCCCGAAGGAAGTGGACCTGAGGCAGGGGCAGGAGACGGCGTAGGTGGGGCCTTAGCCTGGAGCGTCGACCTCCGACGCCCAGGCGGAGGAGGGGCCCCTCGAAACGAAAGTTTGCCGGGGGGTGACTGGACTGCACCCCCCCTTTAAGGCGTGCCCTCCGAGCGCCCCTCGTAGCTGGGGAATCCGGGGGTGGCAAGTGCCCACGGGTCGGAGGACTCGCAGGCATCCACCTCACGACGGCCAAGGGCAGCACAGGTGCGGCCGAGGCCGGAAGGGGGGGGTCCCGAGCACTTCTCAAGTGGCCCCTTCCTCTCCGGGAAACCGAGAGGCGAGAGCCCCTACGGGCTCTGCCCTCTTGAGGCCTGGAGTGTCTCCCGGGATCTGAGGAGCTCCATAAACAAATCCCCGAGGGGTCCCACTCGAGCTCCCCCATCTCAGTCTCAAGGGGAGGAGCGAGGCAAGGGTCCGGGACCTCCTCGGGGCCACAGAGTCCTGGGCCGGACAGGGCCTGGGCAGCTATGGTTGCCACCACAGCCCTACGAGGCCCAAACGGGGCCGAAGGCCGGGGCTGGACGGGCCTGACTGCAGGACAGGCAAGGAGCGCAGGCGGAGTCGAGACCGGCGAGGCCGAGGGGCGAGCCAGGACAATCAAAACTGGTGAGCCCGAGGGACAAGACGAGGCCGCGGGCTGAGCCGGGACCGTGGGCGAGGACGCAGGCAGAGCCGGGACCGCGGGTGAGGACGCGGGACAGGCAGAGGACGCGGGCAGAACCGAGGGACTCGGCGAGGGACCGGGCGAGATCGAGCGACAGGCAAGGGCCGTGGGCGGGGCCGCGGGGCAGGCAAGGGCCACGGGCTAGACCGCGGGGCAGGCAATGACCGCCGGCGGGGCCTCGGGACTAGGCGAGGCCAAGGGACTAAGCGAGACCGAAGGACACGGCGAAGGACCGGGCGAGACCGAGGGACACGGCGAAGGACCGGGCGAGGCTGAGGGACACGGCGAAGGACCGGGCGAGGCCGAGGGACACGGCGAAGGACCGGGCGAGACCCAGGTACAAACCGCGACGTTGAAGGGCACCGTCGGGGCCACAGGGCAGACCGGAACCACGAAAGAGGTGAGGCACCCCTCCTCCCAGGGTGCAGTCTCAGGGCCAGCTGCGTGGGGTGCAGTCTCTGGGGTGCCGGTGGCTGCGGGGGTCGCAGCCTCTGGGGCGTCGTTGGCTACGGGCGTCGCAGCCTCAGGGGCGTCAGCGGGCTGGGCTGCGGGCGTCGCAGCCTCTGGGGCGTCAGCTGGCTGGGCTGCGGGTGTCGTAGCCTCTGGGGCATCAGCTGGCTGGGCTGCGGGCGTCGCAGCCTCTGGGGCATGAGCTGGCTGGGCTGCGGGTGTCGTAGCCTCTGGGGCATCAGCGGGCTGGGCTGCGGGCGTCGCAGCCTCTGGGGCGTCGGCCGCTGCGGGGTTCGCAGCCTCTGGGGCGCCGGCTGCTACGGCACGGGGCGCAGCTGGCTGGGCTGTAGGAGCGGCGCGGGGCGCAGCTGGCTGGGCTGTGGGAGCGGCGCGGGGCGCAGCTGGCTGGGCTCCGGGAGCGGCGCGGGGCGCAGCTGGCTGGGTTGTGGGAGCTGCGCGGGGCGCAGCTGGCTGGGCTGCGGGAGCTGTGTGCTTGGCCGCGGGCGGCTGGGCAGCCTTATGCGACGCAACATCGGGCCACGGAAGCGCCTGACAGCCCGCGTCGGGCAGTCCCGGAGGCGGTAGGTCCCGCGTTGAATACGCGGGCACCGCCCCCTTCAAAGTCCTCCGTATCCGGGGAAGCGGGTCACACACCGGGCTAACCCACCCCTTCCCAAGGCGCTCTGGCCGGAAGGGGTACTTCTCCCGCGGAGGGTTCCGCTCGCCGTGCACACAGTCCCATACGGCGGCGGCTTCAGCCCAAGATAGCGGGGAGCACCCTCGCTCTCCCTGAATCTCCCAGGTGGGGACGAGGGAGCAGGCTCCCAGAGCTAAAGCAGGCTCTTCCGCCTGCCGCTTCCGGGTTTTCGTTCGCCTCTTCTTCCTCCTCGAGCCTGCCGTAAGTGGGACGTGAGGCGACTTGATCAGCGAGGGCAGGAGTTCGCCAGGGATCCTGCAATCGGTGGCCACCTGCCTCGCATTCGCTTCCATCACCCCAGCTCTCAGCCATCCCAGCAGCTCGCGAGGTGCGCGCCATCGGGGAGGGATAAGTCTTCCAATATATCCCTCGCCCGGCTGGCTAGAGAACGCAGACTGGGGTCTTGCCTAACCTCCAGCTGCTCTAGCCAGTAAAGGGCTTCCTCCACTAAGAGCAGATAATCCGCTTCAGGAAGCGGAGGGCCCTTTTCACAGAGTTGCGGCATTCTGTCACGTTCTGGGGTGAGTGCAGGGCGAACAGACCCGAACCAAGGCAAAGATGACGGGAACAAGGGTTTATTAGCACACAACACACCACGGACATTAAGACTTCAATGCCGCGACTGCCGGTACAGACTCTGACGCAGCCTAAAATATACAAGACAAAGCACGGGACTGGCGAGCGGCTTCGCCTCACAGGGGATTACAATCAGGCTGATTACAAAAGGTAACAAGGTGGGCGTGGCGACACACAGGGCTTGAATGGGACGGACGACGCAGTACGTGACAATGGGTCTCCTTCGTTGTATTTTTCACTTCATGATGCGCCAAATGTTTTCAGTAGGTGACTGGTGTGGATTGCAGGCAGGCAAGTCTAGAACCGGGACTCTTCTACTACGGAGTCATGCTACGGAGTTTGGCACTGTCATGCAGTAATATATAAGACCTTCTCTGAAGAAGATGTCTTCCGGATGGATGCATATTTTGCTCCTAAACCTCTATATATCATTTACCATTAATTGTGCCTTCCCAGATTTGCAAGTTCCCCAAGCCATCACGGATGCCGGCTGTTGAACTGTCTGCTGATGACAAGCTGGGTGGTCCATCTCCTCTTTAGCTCGAAGGAGATGTGGCATCCATGATTTCCAAAAATAATTAGAAATTTTGATTCATCAGACCACAGAACAATTTTTCATATTGCCTCCAGACCATCTTAAAGGAGCTTAGGCCCAGAGACGTCAGTGGCATTTTTGGATCATGGATAGATATGGTTTCTTCTTAGCATGCTAGAATTTCACCCTCCCTTTATTGATGCAGTGTTGAACTATGTTCACACACAGTGGTTTTTTGGAAGTGTTCCTGAGCCCATGCAGTGATTTCCATTGTAGAATTGTGTGTTTTTAATGCAGTGCCACCTGAAAATGTATTATAGATGATGCAATTCCAAATTTCTTTGCAATATTACCTTGAGGAACATCATAAATTGTTACACTGTTTCCCCATACAGACTTTCACAGAGTGGTGAGTCTCTCCCCACCTTCACTGCTCAGAGACTTTGTCTCTCTGGGAGGCTCTTTTTATACCCAGTCATCTAACTGACAATTTTTCCAATTAACCTAAGTAGGTATGAGATATTCAGCCAGTTATTTTGTTTTGGCATTATACGACTTCTCCAGTCCTTACTACTCCAGTCCATCCCCTGCCCCAACTTTTCTTGAAACGTTTCTGACATCAAATTCAAATTGATATTTTTCATAAAACAATAGCAATTCTCCGTTTCAACACTTGATGCGTTATGATTTGCAAATCATTGCGCTCTGTTTTTATTTACATTCAGCACACGGTCTTTTTTTGGAGCTTCTTCTTGCGTTCTTCTAAAACAAAGTGCAAACTTTGCATTTTTGTATTATTTTATTAAATGATAGATATTATTTTGTATGTTTTGGCTAGCTTTTTCTAAGCATCATCAGCAGCACCACAATACAAATATCATACCATAGATATAACCTCATGTATTTCTTGTCTGGTAAAACACAGATCTACACCTTTTGCAAAATCCTCAATTCTTAATAGTTGGTGGTTGTTTGGGAATATTTTGATAAATTGCTCTTATTTTTTACTATGTAAATTCAGGAAGCAAATCCAGTTAGTAATTTGAGGGTTGGGTGATACTCCACCCATTGATTCATTTGGGTTCTTTTCTGTTTACCTAATGATAGTGTGGTGATCCCAAGAATCTAAGTGCAAAACGCAAAGAATGCTTCAGAACTTACAAAAGTTGCTCAATTTTCATCGAAAACACTATTCACAATTTTATTCAGAAACTTATACAATTGTAAATAATCTATACTCTGTTCCATTATATTGAACCTTATTTTGGGATAGACAGCTTGGAAAGGAGAATCTTTTCTAGTACTGAATGGGATTAATTTTGATATCGAACCCACCGGCAGATATAAGTTTCGATCAGCTATAGCATACATATTTTAGGCTATTCCAAAGCGTTGAGATTAAGGTGCTAAAAATGGTCAGTTTGCCACCCAGTCTTGCTGATGCTGTCCACCAATGAGATCATGGCATTGTGTGTAACCATATTAAATTTACTAAGTAACCTTGTTCCCTGGAAATGAGGCTATGTTTAATTCAACTCTGACTGCTCTTAGGTTAACAAGAACAGATATTCTGATTGTGGTACCTTCATAAGGGTTTTTAAGGGGAAAATTACACCATCTGCCTTTTGGGATTTCACCATTTGACATTTATTACAGAGTCACACGAAAAAGGGGCTTTAAACGACCACGTTGAATGATAATGCCATAATTGCTGAGTGGTAGATCAGTATAGCCGCTCTAATCAATAAAGTCTTCATTGGCTATTTCCCTTGATGATTCGACCTCATTTCATCTCTAATTGTTCTTTCAGTTGAACAAGGTGTGTGCCCAGAGCACATGGCGACGCCACCCCGGGAGCGTGTGTGGCCCATTTCAGCCGTCGTCTGCAGACCCAGAATGACAGATTGTTAATGTATTACGGAACATGTGGGTGACTCCAGACCCTCTCCCTTTATTTTGTTATGACCCCTACATTGTGTCAACCCCTGTACCATTTGGGGATGGTTTTGTCTTTATTTTTGGTATCTGCTTACAGGGCGGTGGAGCCACTCGTTGGATGTACTGTATAGGGAAGTGTTTCTCAAACCAGTCCTTGGGGACCCCCAGACGGTCCATGTTTTTGCTCCCGTCCAATTCTCTTGGAGATGGGAGGGAGCAAAAATGTAGATGGTCTGGGGGTCTGCAAGGTCTGGTTAGAGAAACACTGGTATAGGGCACCCTTGAGCTAGCATAGGATGGCAGCGAGGAAGCAAGTTGGAGAGAAGGCAGACAGGTGTGGCGTTGCCTAGGTAGTTAATTTTCACCTTTGAAATAAATTGTGTCTTAATTTTGGTGCTTTTATGGCTGAATAGTTATGGATTTGATCACTACCTTTTCTGTGCATGAGTTTCCCATGTCGCTCTGCTAGTTCCCTGCAGTGCAAGAGCATGTTGTTTAGGTAAACTGATGTGTCTGAATTGCCTGTATTATGTTTATGTGAATATATGACCTGTGATGGACTGGACTCCAAGATGTCCTCTGCCTCTTGGGGAGAGCTGAGTAGTTCAGTTCCAGAAAGTAAAAAATCCTAACCGAGATTTTGTATCAACAAACCAGCTGAGTGCTCTGTGACTGTGACTCCCTATGCTCCGGATACTCTGTGAATGTGACTCCTTAAGGTCTGACTACTCTGTGACTGTGACTCCTTGTGCCCTGACTACTCTGTGACTGTGACTCCTTATGCTTTGACTACTCTGTGACTGTGACTCCTTATGCTCTGACTACTCTGTGACTGTGACTCCTTATGCTCTGACTACTTTGTGACTGTGACTCCCTATGCTCTGACTACTCTGTGACTGTGCCTCCGTGTGCTCTGACTACTCTGTGACTGTGATTCCTTATGCTCTGGCTACTCTGTGACTGTAACTCCTTGTGCTCTGACTACTCTGTGATTGTGACTCCTTATGCTCGGCTAGCTGCCCGATGCAAAGTCTTGGTCTGGATTTTTGCTTTCTGGGCCTGAAGTTCTTTACCTCTGTTCGTGGGGTAGATTTCAGGCTTTATACCTTTATATCCCTATATAAATTGTCAGTATAAGAATTAAGGATGCTTTGTACTGCATTATAAAGGTATCTAAAGTGCATTACAGAGCTTCATATAGTACCCATAATGCATAATAAACACGGAAACAATGTGTTATGCCTATTTAAAAATAGCTATAGTCATGTTCATACTATTTTCTAAATGCATTATAGGTGACTGCATAAAGTGAATACATATAAGTGTGTGTGTGTGTGCGTGTGTTTGTGTGCGTGTGTGTGTGTATATATATATATATTTATATATTTTTCTTAGATTTTTATATGATATTATAAAATAGACCCTAGCATGCTAAGCCTGGGCCTCTCGTTCTCCCCCGACATGAGGGGGCACTTTTCACCCAACCCTCCCCTGAAATGCCCAGATGCTGCAGCAGGACTGAACAGCATCCCGGACTAAACGCAGCTTCGTGCGCCACCTCCGATCCGCAGGCATCACCTCCTGACCTTCATATTTCAGCCCGTGATTATTACTTTTATTTTTGCTTCCCGTCCAACCGGAAACGATGGCGAAATAATTGCTTCTCCTTTGGTGATTATTGCCCTTCACTGATAGTAAATCAGCACTTTCTCCCTTGGGGGCCGCAGCCTGCAGTCTCCATATGCCTCAGCTGCAGGATGGCTTCTGCAGGCATCGCTACTCAAGTGGAGCCACGTGTGTGGGCCGGGCAGCGCCGGCTGTCCGCACCGAATCAGGATGCATGGGAGCCTCGCAAAAAAACGCTTAATCTCCACCCCTAGAGAATCAGAAAGGTCAACCCCGCCCTCCCCACCTCCCTCTCCGCACCTTAATTGTCCCATATTTCTCATCCTACCATAACAGAACAACCTGGATTAACAGCACGTCCAAGGTGATGAGGGTGAAAGTGTCACACGTATTAGCACTAAATAAAACTGCTGTTTTCCACCTGACTGGCATGGTGGGTGATCATCTAAACATGATCTTTTTGAATTAATTCTTAGTTGCAATAATACTATTTCATATTTGCTGTGCCATTAGTCCTTTGCTTCTCATTTAAGCTGCACACACTGAACCTCATGACGATGATTTGTTGCGTTATTTGTCACCAATTGCCGTCATCCCTCAAACTAAAAGCTATTTATATTCTGAATTAAGAGTTTTTTTAAGTTCACCGTTTAAAGGGTAAGGGTTAGGATGGATGGCAGAGAGATATATCAAAACCATGAAAGTTAAATGAGACATTTTGTCTAATATTAGAACCACATCCCATTGCAGAGCTATTCACATCATTGTCCCGTATTTGTGACACTCGTAAATACCAGGATCAGTGCGGGTGGGAGGAGCACTAGAGGATCAGGTGACCTGGGTGAATTATGGCCTTGGGACCAGTAGTGGTGCTGGTAGAGAGTCAGGACTCCACAAGTTAGGCAGAGGACAAGTAGGCTGCCATTTTCCCGTATATTGATTGATTGATTATAAAATAACCCCACATGATTGCCTGGAATACAGTACGTAAACAGTGATATTAGGGAAAATAACACGAAACGTTGAAATGGAACGCTTATGTCATTTAGCGAGTCTGACAAGCTAATGGGTCTTGGATGAGCTGCCAATAAACTAATTGACTTTTCACCTGCCAAGCTCTGGAGCGCCTTACTGTGTTTGGACAGCAGAGAGCGCTGTAACCCAAGGGTTCGAATTTTGGCAAATGCCTTTTCCGCTGCCTCCAGTGTGGCTTTCTCAGGAGTGCGGGATTAAACTCCCTCGTTTCTCATTAAAGTCTAGGTCGGCAGTGCTGAACAGATCCAACCCCCAGGGCGTTGTTTTTAGTCTCTATAACACCAATTTATCAAGGAGTCTATGGGGTCACTCATGTCTTTCCTCTAAATTTACAGTTTTCAAACAATTATACAAAGACTGCAAATAAAATAGGCATTAAATTTAAAACTGAAGACTCATCAAAGCCATGAACTATTGCAACTAATGCAAAACACAACACAAAAATATTCACATATGGTGCAGTAAAAAAAAAGTTCATTGCGCTTAAAAAAACATCTCGCGAATGATAAACAATCATGGCAGTTGACCCAACTTATTTTCCAACTTTCTAAACAATATCTGTTACATTTGACAATTATCCACCAAAACTGTACCAACTCTAAAACTCGGTGATCACAGAGTACACGCAAAGGTGCATATGCACAATTATACTCACTTGTTTTTGGAAACAAACAAATGAACAAGTGCAGCATTTCTGCACAAAACTCGACTCATAGTTATTATTACATGTGTGTGGAAAGGAGACACAAACCAACACTTCATCAATGGACCAATGCAAAGAGATAAGACAACTGAAAGACGGAGAAGAAAAGGAGATGCTTTCCTCCTTATTATTTAGCCGGGAAATATGTGATGCCTGTGAAACTATACGGACTTACAGAAATGAAAGATCAAGTCAAGAGTAATTTTTTAGAATCCAACAGTCATTTTTTCACCTGCAATGTTACAGTTTTTTTCTCATTTAGATGCAGTTTGTAATCGAATACACCAAATACATCTTTTCTCATGCAAACATCCCAAATGAATAGACCACATCTTCAAAAATGATGTATTCTCATTGCCTCAAAACAATTTTCAGTTCTGATGCATTCTTTTTAAAAACTCTTCACACGACTCTGTTCACACTAGCACTTCTCAGTGTGACCACACCTGTTTCATTTGTTTGAACATGTGAGTCACTACTGAGAATTTCATGAGAAATATACAAAAACATGCCTCACCTGTGGAGACACAATCAAAATAAATTAAAACACCTAGTTTTTGTTATTCTTTCAGGAATGAACGTGCTGCAGAGTGCCTCGGGAGTGTAGGAAATATATTTCAAATGAAATAAGATCTACTCTGCAATATGGCATGGTTATATGAGAATACAGACTATAAGTGTAACCAAATTCAACTTGATACACTGTGGCCACAATCATTGGGACATGTTGAACTGAGAACAAGTAAGTGTTTGCAGTAAGGCCGTGCAATATTTGCCTTCCCCATGGCTGGAAGGCGCCGTGTGCCCAAATTCTCCTTTGCACAATTCAGAGAAGAACATCTAACGGCGGAGGCAAATTGCCTTAGCAGTCAAGAACAAGAAGCTGAAACTGAGAACGTGACCATCTTCAATGTATGATCCGTCGCGTCTTCTGGAATGGCTGAATGCACAGTCCTCAACCCCTAGAGAGACAGCATAAGACCACAGACCATATTACCTACATGGTGACACTGGATAACTTTCAAAGCGCAGCAGCAGTTTAAGAATGCGTCGCCACCCTCCCACGCATACAAGTGATCTTCCTGTTACCCCGCACTCCCCTTTCATCGGTTCAAATTGTGTTTTATTATTACGGAAGGTCTACGGTGAGAAGCTACGCTAACAAATTCTTCAGGCGATGCATACAGCCTGTGATGATACCACTTTAAGGGTGTGTCGTGGATGGATTCATCACCTTTGATACCACTTTCCTCACAGTTTGGCCCAAGAAAACATCAATTTCACTGTTGATAAGAATATATTAGCTGCCAAAATCTATTAGACTTTTGTTTCCTATTATACGACATTTTGCAGATTCCTTTTCATATTTGTACTGTATTTGAGTGCTTAGAACGTGGTTTAGTCCTTTCCTGGGTTGAGGGATGGCTGGTGATCAAACATTGATTCTTGGATTTTGACACGTAAATAAACTTTTTAAAAAAAACTTGATCAACTAATTATTCTGCAGTGGATGGCTTTCCGCTTTCTCCCATCGTTTGTACACGTGGTTTGGGGATTTGAATCTTCGGCCCAAGAAGCAAAGGGCACAAAAACACAACCTAATAATGGCACTGGATGACGTGAGAGGAATCACGGTTCAGGCTTCATTAGGTAGCAGGCGTAACCATCAAAGTGCCCGATCTGACTTCCCCCCCTTTCATAAAATCACTCTGGGTCATGCGCAGCAATCTGGTTGTGCTCAACATCACATTAAGACAGGTCGTCCACTGTAAACCTGATGAACTTGCGCAGCCTGTATGTGTCTATAGGTGTTACATCCTTTCATTTAATGAGATTTTGAGAAAAGTGCCTCGCAGATACAGTAATTTACTGACTAAGATATTGTAGGGACGTCTGCACAAAATAAAAACATTTTTTTTTGTTTTCAAAACATTTTAAGGGAAATAAAATACCAAAAGCATGTATGTCAAGTACTTTCACGAAGACAGACGGTTTCGATTGTTAAACATTGACAGAATGTTTTAAACCTTCAAGGCAGAAGTTCATTAAGTCATCACTACCATGTAGACTGTCTCCAGGTTACAGACACATTGCGGCTCAGGTTATCAACGTCTATATAAATCACCCGGTGGCAAAGAGTGACTGTAATACCCCAAGTTAACGAGGTCAAACAATGCATGAGATCAGTGTTGGAGTTTTAAAGTAAAATGTTCATAGCATTTAGATCTGACTGTATAGTAAGTGTAGTTCTTTAGTCACATGACATTTTGTGTTATTATGGATGGCTATGTGCACAGATATCAGATTTAGTTTTTTCTTTTTTTGTAAGTTGACCAGAAAGCTGGCATGAATCACGGTAGCATAAATCAGTCAGGATCTGTTATTGTACAAATTGTAAGTCATTCTAGATTTCACAACAGCGTTTCTGCAAAGCAATGTACTCAGTTACCACAGGTTGTAGTAAAGTACACTATGCAACTGTTAAAAGACACATTCTGAAATGATATGAAATATTTTCAAAACTGTAAACACATGTCCATAAATTTAGACTACACTAGACAAAACTTCAAGCAAATCCAAACAATTGACTCAAAGACATTGACTTTGTTCAGAACAGAACTTCTTAACACACATAAATCCATCAAATGCATAGACACTACTGACTATGAACAAGACACCAGTGCAAGCTGTTGAAAAAACAAATAATCTTAAAAATTTGTAGCTGCAGCATATAAAAAGCATAAATATTGATGTTGTTGTGCTTTATATAAAGTTATATACCAAAAACAAGTCCAGTTGCGATACGATTAACCTTTCTCAAGATAACCATGACCTGGATGATTGAGAACCTACACAGACATTTATATAAAGTTGGAGGAGAGGAACAACACAGTAAAAATATACAGTATTAGTTTAAAAGCTTTTAAAACTTTATTTACTTAGGCACAAACAAATTTCTGCTTGAACAAGTCTAACATCTCCGGCCTCAGTTGGGCCTGAAGACCTCATTTTCCCCCGGCCAGACAGTATGGGAAATACCGCCAGTCCACCCTTGACATGAATCTGCAGCTATGTCACCACAAGCCTCACTTACGCAATGCCATATTACTGAGAAGACTTCAATGGAGTTCCTGTTATATATCTTCTACCAACATGCTAAGAAAAAAGGTTCACTGGGTCAAAGAAATGGGGAAGAAAGAAATTTGAAAACTGTGAATTGTTGAACCATTTGCTGACCGGAACACTGATAAAAAACGAAGCTCATATCTCATGTGATGACATAAGAAGGATTCTTTGGTTATATGGTGTGTCACATGGTCTACGGGTGGCATGGCGATTGAGAATTCCATGGTAGTTGATTGTTGCTTTGAGGGCGACATTGCTTTCACGCATAGCATAGGCATCCAGAGTGTCATGGTGGACGGTGTCATTCTGTTCTCCTTCTATTTGTAAGGTTAGGGCCTCATTCACAAAGATGAATTATTATCAAGGTTATATATATTGTGCTTATGATGAATGCAGTATTTGCACTATTAACAGGTAGGCCACAAGGAACATTATACAGTACGATGTGTCACTGACACACTCTAGAATGTTTCACAGATTCAGTCTCAGTACTCTATAGGTCCTCATTTTTTTTAATTATTATCATCCTGAGACCCAAGGAAAAAAGTGTCCATCAATTTTAGGTTATTTGTCTTTGGAGGAATGTACTTTAATACTTCAGGAAATAAGACTTCATACAATTTAGATTCTTTCAAATTCAAACATATATGCAAAAATTAAATGTCCACTATGATGGATATAAATATGGTGGGGCCTCAAGAGGTTATTACAGTTATTATTTTTTTAAGAAAGTCTTACTTGAATTCCTAGCGCTTTATTCCATCACTCTACTTCTTACTGCTTCCAGGATAGACGAGTTGTGCAATGAGAGAAGCCGCTCTCCACACCATTGTTGTACTGGGCTGCTATTTTTGTACTTGGCCTTCTTGTTAGTTTTAACAAGTCTGGCCATTCTCCACTGATCTCTCATTAACACTGTGCTTTTGGTCAAAAAATACCTTTGGCTGAATGCTTTTTACTCATCACCCCATTCTAAGTAAACTACAGTCACAGTAATGTGTGAAAATCCCAGACGACTGACTGTTTCTGAGGAACTGGAACCATGAAAAATCACATCACATTCAAAAATCACAATATCAGTCTAACAGTGAGTGAACCTCGCGACCCTGTCTGCTTGCTGTATGTATTCAGTTCCAGCTACATGATACACATGATACACTGTTTACAGGAGCTGTTTGCATTACCAAGCAGGTGTACCTAATAAACTGGCCACTCAGTGTAATTTTGTCTGAAATGCGTTCAAGGAATAAATAATAATCCTGATTTTAGCGGCATTACAGAGTTGCAAGAAGTTTAAATAACTTCAAAACTTTTTTTGTCTTCTCACATTATTTTTTTCTAGCATCATTTGTAAGAACAATGACCAAATTCCAGGACTGCTTCCATATTAGCAAGATTAGCTGTACATTAAGAACAACCAGATCATATTATATATTATGTACATTATTAATGTATTTTAATACTTCAGGTAATCTTTTTAAACTGATACACATTCACAGTCGATGGTCCTGTTAAAAGAAGGATTTGTAAATGCATTTATTTCAGACAGTATTGTTATGTAATTCACCAGATTCTTCAGGAAGACCTTGGATGATTTGCTCTGGAATTATGGATTATTAATTCCCTTGGAAGCACTGATATGATCATCCTATAAAGCTTTTAGCACACAATCACCTCAGAGAAAGTCTGACATGTGTGCAGTGCAACACCCACTAACTGCTGTACCAATTTCATTTTAGTTCGTTCTATCTGCAGTGAATAGTAAAAATATTATGGCAAAGTGAACACTTCGTTCTGAAATGAAGTTTATAGACACAGGGATTTATGTCAGAGCTGGGACGGTTCCAGAGCATGGGAGGATATGAAGTGAGTTTCAATTACACCCCACAATTACATGCAATGCAGAGTAAATATTTACAGTAGTTCTCATTCAGACAAGTTGAGGACATGTTGTTTATCATTTTTGGTATCTACAGTTCATGCAAAAGACTGTTTGTTTTCCGTATTGACTGATCGCAAGCTTCTTCCCAAACATTCTCAGGGTTAGCACTCAAATTCATGTTATTTCCATGCTCACTGCAAATGTCTTTTCTTCAGAAAAATAAGTGCTTCAATATAGCAGGGTGCAGGGAACATTGAGCTTTGAGTAAAAGGTCTGGCTTCCACCAAAGCGCCTTTCTGTGTGCAGTTTTGTCTGACTCTATTTGCAGACTGCATTGTTCATAGATCATCAGTGAAGTCTGAAGGGTCAGACATAATTACTCACCCAAAATGCAGTGCTTTTCCATTGATTAGCAATACTATTTCTGCACCACAAAGAACACATGAAATGCTTAATAAATTGGGGTCCTGTGATTGAAGTTGGCTTTATGTGTGCTGGTAGTTAAAATAGGAGTTCCCCACAAGTTGTTTTACGGTGATTGCTGAAATGCAGTCCTATTTAAGACTTATTTTTGGTTAAACTTTCATTTACCGTACCTGCTTTACCACCACATTGCTTAGAGGTAATATTCTGTTCTCGGTTTATGTTTCAACTCTAAATTTGCATATCACATATAAAGTTCTTTTAATATGTCTGTGGTTAAAAGTAACTTGTTTAACGATAAATCACTCAACATAATGTCAGTTGTGAGAATCCCAGGTATTGTGCCCATCTGCAAATTTCAATGAATTATTTACAGCCCTTATTGCACCTAATGATGTCTATAAACATATTAGTCTCTCTAGGTTAGATTAAATACTGCATATTTGTCCTCCAGCGCTAGTAAAGCTAAGGGAGAAATCATTGACCAAAGAACCACAGAAGTGCTGCCATCCTTGATGTTGCTCAGGCAACAGAACTTCCTTGTTGGCACGACGACTCTGGTCGGGATCTCCAAAGAAAACTTTGTGCCATGCGCCCCACGTAGCTCCTTCGGACCAGCTGATAACTTGGCTGATTACAGACACTCAGCGCTATGCTTATGTAAGTTTTCCATAGCTGCACAGCACATACCAGCAAATGTTATTGCATCATTCAGCATCCTGGCATGGAACTGACATGAGGGCAGCCAGGTTTCAGTTTATCATGGCAGATCATTGCCCCAAGTCCCTCTTTGGCAAGAACCCCTGAACCGTCACTCTCTCATGTGACGAATGTTGCCCAATTGCATTCAAGTTTTTTCATAAACCATAATGTTTCATTCACAATAACAGCAACTAATCAAATAAAAGTAAAGAGAGTTGAAACATTGACATAGATATTAAAACACATAAATGTGAGGATACCTCAGTCATACTAATTTATTCCAGAACATGATGAAAGGTGTTTTAATGAAGGAAAATATCACATGTATTCTGTCTGTTATGTATTGTATCATCATCCCCATGTTCACCTTCTGTAACTCTATGTTTACTGTGACATAAGTCCTTTTTTTCATGATGCATGCTGGCTGTGATAATCAGGGATTTCCTGTTCGCTCGTACTAGTTTTAACAATGGATACCACCTAGGTTAAAATGACACATGAAAGCAAAGAAAGTTTGTTCAAGAAACTTTGAAGCCAATGAGTCGATTCCATTGAAGCAAAGAAAGTCCCAAGTAATTCCTTTCATTCAGACCTTTCCCTCCATTGTGCCTTTATGTGAGCTCGTCGCCCCCACAGTCACTAACAACCTAATTTCAGGTAATTGAATTGCAAGACAGATCGTAAATCATAAGGGGCCTTGTTATTTATGGAAAAGGGAATAAAACAGAGTCCCCCCCCCCTTGGTAGTTGGACATTTGCAGGTCTGGATATTCAATAACATGGTTCTATTTTTATCATATTAGGACCCACCTGGGAACAGAATCTGCTGAAGTTCTGGTTGCAAGTCCAGTTCTATAACTCCAACAGCAAACATTTCATTGCTTCTTTTTTATTGGAGAACTTTGCAAATTCTTACTTGTGCAACTGAGAGTTCGGAAAATGCTTCTTGCTTTTCCGATGTTTTGTAATAATTATACCTTCAAACAGAGAGTGGTTGGACTGGATTTATTCATTTCATTTCTATACTTATGGTTATTGCACTACATTGATGGATTAGAGTGCAGGAGTTGAACATCCAGTTCTAAGTGCTAGACCTTGTTTAATCCTTCCAGTGATCTGCTGGTACAGGTCAGAACTTCTACTGACAGTTTGTGTTTGGCAAGTCGTTCAAAATTACTTTATATTTTGTACTTAGACACGTCCTGTTGCAGGTTCCTTCCTGTGCCTAAAGTAGATGCTGACCTTGTGGTAATTGTTACCGGTCTCCCTACTGTCATAAAATACAGACAGTTTTCATTGCTGCGGTCTCACAAAACGTAACGAAAGTTCTGCAATGTCTTGCTCTATCTAGTGCACTTCTGATATCTTTCCTTTGCAACGGAGCATCAGAAGTAGCATTTTGTAACTTAGCAAACTTCCCTCGTTTCTTTTATTCCAATTAGCAAACAATGAAATCAAAGCATGCTTTTAGTCTAAATAGGAATTTGTGGTTTTTTAGTAGCGCCTGACTACTACAAGGTTCCATTGTCGTCCTACCCTCCCAGTCACACCTCACTGTGCAACCTGGGACAAACAGGGTCAGACAAAACAAATCGCCCTGACACCCACACTGGAAAATTTCTTAACATTCTTGATTTTCTCCCTCCGGAGGGTTTCTTCCCCCAGAGCCCATCGTATTTGACAGATGTGAAGTTTAAAGTTTTAGCAAGCATTTCTGTTGCTGCCTTGAGCAACTTTGCACACCGTAATTACACACCGTTCTACACCAGTAACTTAACAGCGGTGTAACTGCTGCACGCTAAGCTCCGCATTTTTTAATGAGTTCGTGAACAATTCATTTTGCTAGAAACGTTAAACCCTTTTAAAATAATAAATCCTGGCCAACAATATGTCTTAAACACAACATATATATTCAGTCCACCTTGGGAAATTTGGAGTAATTATATCAGGAATTGTTTGAAAGGGTAACAAGCATAGATAAATCCTGTAGGGGATAACTTGACACCTCTACCTTTCTGAATTGTGCCTTTGTGTGTAATGTTTAAATTGCACTCATACTGCAAAGATGCTTAACTCTGTGTTGTGGTTTCACTATCCGTCACCACAGGAGTGTCACGCACAAGCCCTAGGGCTGACACATATACACATATATTCATGTTTTTTTTGCGAGTGTGTGTTTGTGTGTGCATGTGTCTCTTATGTGCAACAAATGTTCTTTGAGAGTAGAATAATCTAATTTCCATTATCTCAATAACTAATGCGTGATCCATACAATCAAGATGTTTAGTTTTAAATAGCTTTTTTTCTTAATGCTCACACTGGGACATAGAATCTCTTCATTAATACTTCATGACACAACTGCGTGGAGTAGAAAATTTAGTAATACATTCTATCAACTCATTAGCATATTTCAGAATTTACACTGAAATGAAATTCAGTTGAGTTCATTCCCGATTATTGCAGGAATATAAAAAAGATTGTGAAAACAATCGAATGAAATACAAAATCAGGCAAAGCACATGAAGTACTTGTAAAGGGCGAGTGGAGAAAACAGGTCTGTGACAATCTGATGAAAGCGCACCACTAACAATTTTCTCTACTAGAAAAGCTATTGTGAAAGTAGGCGTGTCTTGACTCCTGCTTATACCCAACAATATTTATGAGATAACGCATAGAGAATGTTGGTATCTATGCCCTTGGCTTTTCTGAAACACACTTGGGCCCTAGATTTTAAACAGTAGGAGCAAAGCCAGTATACACAAGTGGTACATTTGCAGAGATGGCCTTGCTTGCTATTGTCAGGTATTATAGCACCATAACAGGAGGGCTTGGTTGCATTTCCCAGCCATATAAATCACCCCGCTACTTGTTTAGGAATCCACCCGTTGCTGATTTCACATCACAGTATCTCTCAGTCCTCTCTCACTCATCCATTACCTGAAAGGCCCCTTTCCTGAACTAACACTCAGCCCATCAGCTTCTCTCTTCCCAAAAGAGTCATATTTTAATTCACAGCATTCCCAGGCATTGGTTCAGCCTGTTTTGATAATTGTTCTGTTTTTTTTTTTCAGAATAACAAGCTGCACCAGACAGCCTGGCATGAGTGAGCATTGTCCAGTGTTTGCAGTGCATATTGGTAATTAGGCAATGTTTTGGCTCCAAGTAACTCCCCATCATCGACCCAGCTAAGTTCTGCCAAAACTGGAAACTCCCCACCAGGCTGTTAGCCTTGTTTTAATTATTAACCGATCTCTTTTCCCCTGTTTGCATGGAGTGTTCCCTCTTTAGTGCCATTAGACAATGCTGTGGTTTCACCCATCACCACCGGGCCCTCAGCACATTGCTTCTCTAGCCAATGACGCGGTGGCTCCCAGATGGCAGGCAGTAATGTTATACAGCTCTCCAAATACACACTGGGGGCCACTCTGAATCACATCTATTAGAAACACTCCCCCTCACCACCACCCACCCCCCCACCCCCCATGATAGGATGGGCTTACAGACACAGACTGTCATGCACCTCACAATGCAGGCTTTCTGCATGATGCAAATGGCCCTCGGTACTTCTGGAGGAACAGAAATCCTTTAGTTTCAGGTGGGGGTGGGGGGGGGCATTTGAGAAGTAAATGAGAACAGTAAGGAAGTGCTGAGGGATGGATGGACTGGCACATACAGGCCATTAGTACGCAGCAAGAGGTACAAACAAGGTGCAATATCTAGCAATAAGAGTCATAACATAACAAACACTGCCAAGAAATCTCAGAGTTTACAACTAAACAGTAACCTTTATTGAATAGACTATCATAACATATAAGGGCGTTGTGTGGCTCTACGGGTTGTGGCTCCATGCCCATGGTCAGAAGGTCACTGGTTCAAATCCTGTGCTTGGCTGTGGGATTTCTTCATTGGACGCTTGAGCAAAGCCCTTAACCCCAGTTGCTCCAGGGACGGACTAACCATGTTTTCTGAAATGTATGCTGCTTTGGATGAAAGTGTCTTCTAAGTGTAACGCAATACATTTAATTAGGCCACTGATAACCAGAAGGTTAAGAATTCCTGCCCCAAGAATGACCTTATTTGCAGCAGACGAGAACTTGCGTTGAGGCTCGTGTTTCACCCGTGTGTCCGTCTTTGTTGACCAGTGTTATAATGAGTTCGGGGCCTATCACAGTGCACAGAAGATCCTGGCATTGGTGCCGGCCCAATGCCGGCTCATCCCACACAGCAGACAGATTACGGATCTCCAGCAGAGCAGGAATCAAACACACGGCCTTGGCTATTTAAATGAGAAAGACATTGTACAGTGTACAAGCTATTGTAGATTCTCACACGAAATCTAATAAACATCGCAAATCATTGAATTACAAAGGATTAATTGCTTTCTGTAAATAGTGGGTTAACCTTATATCTTCTAACATACACATACCATGGTTAAAGTTTGATATTATTGACATATATATCAGATAATTATCTGTATATGTCAGCTGCAATGAATGTACATTTCTGTACATGTGCACCCTTTTATATCTGCTTGGCGTCTACTTTAATGTGGTCTAAGAGAGGCGGTAATTAACAGACATGAATTTTAAATGCCATATGACATGAATTTTTCTGTGGGTGGTTTTTGGCAGACGGAAATCGTACAGCACTCACAGAGGAGAGATAAACTGGGAGAGCGGTGGAATGAACTGGTTTCAGCCGCCGAGAGGGAAGAACATTTCGGCCTTCTCCGTGCTAAACGCCGCTCTGTTTTTTTGTGCTTGACTCGAGACTCCGTAACGTAATGCTGCTCAGGATATCCTTCATGTGAACCAATGACGTTCACTAATAAGTTCAAGGGGGAAACGTGAGCCAAGGGTCTCATGCTCTGGAAATCCCAATTACGGCATATTAAACCGTGATGTGGGCTGAATTCAGGAACAAACACGCATGCCTTTGAGGTTGAAAGGCCTTATTTATCTAGCTGCAGTTGTTGTGTTATTCTTTAGTTTTCAACTTTGCGCTACAGTTTTTGTTTAATGGCTTCCTTGGTTTTATTAATACCCGTCCCGACGAGGACGACGGGGAGGATAATGATAAAAACAGGGGCTGTAGGTTAAACTCGCAGAATCCCTTTTACTCAAAGCACATCTCCCACCCAGCCCCTAGATCATCAATCACTCCCTGGCTTCTATTTAAAGGCACAGAGCAAGAACACACACACTCTCTTAAGGCCAATTGTCTCTTGACAGCAAGACAACACAGAGACGGCTGCGGGTCGGCTGGAGGAAGCAGCAAGCCCCTAGCTGGAGGCCGGGAACCAGATGCTCGGCTTACTCAAGACGAAATAAACACAGTAATTGTTTCTCCACAGCTTCTACTTTCAACTGCTGCCCGTTATTGTTTTATAATGCCTCCTTACTGCGGTGCAGCTCATGATAGACTGTCAGAAAGTGTCAGCACTGCTCGCAATTGAAAGAATAAATCATGAGCTGTATATTTAAACAGAATTGTCCTTTTTCTTGTCTGATTTACTGTCATGGCCTGTGCATACGTATATACTTTTGGTTGGACAAGGATTATTGGCTTCTTACTGTTTTTCTTCTTACCCTTACTTACCCTTGTGCTCCAGATTCCATGAAATCTGCTGCTTCTTAATGAATGCTATTCTACATTACCAACGTTCAGCCAATCAGAGCATCACCTTAACTAGTACTTCCTGTGCAGGTCAGGGCAACTTCTCATATCAACATTTTCCAAACTAACTTTTCACAGCTGGTATAGTAAGAGATTGGTCTATACCGATACACATATCAGTCACGTGGTGTTTGGTACAGCATTTTTGGTCGGTACACACAGTGAAACAAATGAATATGTAAATTCAAAAGTAAATGTTTGACACAGAGAAGCTTAATTGTGGTTTTGAGTCACAATTAATTCAGGTTAGTCGGTCATAATCGGCAGTTGGAGAGCATTTTGGTTTCCCCATAAATTACACCATTACTAGAGAGAATAACTGATAAGACCAAGGCTGTATGGTGGCTCTGTCTATGTTGCTATGTTGTTAAAACATCCAATGTGCTAACTCATTTGAAACGACATAATCCGAGCGTGTGCATGAACAGAGCTAGGTCAAAAGAGCCTCTGCAAGTTCTTATTAAATCACTGTTGGACCAAGTGCAATGTATAACAAAATATTTAATATATTATGTCATTAAATTACAACAATATTAAACAGAAAGTCTGAGTAGTCCCCTGCTTGACTTCTTGGAACGAGGGCTCTCTACATTAATCAACCTGAAGGTGGGCCTTATCAAGCATGCTTACTTGGCACTTGTATTACTAACTCTTCGATCTTCCACCGCTGAAGAGCAGAAGACAGATGCAGTGGGTTGGTTGGGCAGGGAGGGTGAAGGCTGATAAACATCCTTCAAGTTACACAAGGTGGCGTCTTCCACCACTATAGCTTGCAGTAGCATGGTTGTGAGCAGGCATGGAGAGAATATCGTAGCTACTAAAGAGCCATGTGCTGCCTGCTCAGAATTATAGACGACATCACAATACTACATTATCCATATTTATTGAAGAGAAGGGATTGAAGGAGTTAAATTGTGTCATTTTATTTGGTCATATTTGTAGATCACCCATGAGGCCAGGACTTAACATCTACTCACGTTCCACCATGAGCTACGTTTATCACATTGTTAAGCTCTGATTAGCACAGAAGAGTAAAACAGCTGCGCAAGCATTTCATGAGACCAGCGAGATGGTCTCAGAAGGCATTGGGAAAAGAGAGTGAAGTCATATCCTGAAGTTTATGTTCGTCCACAACATAAAGAGGAAATCAGCCACTATGCTTGGTCGCAGGAAACTAAAGTTGCTGAATGTCGTACTAAAATACTGATAGGCAAGGCTGTTAAAGCGACATCAATAATTCACCAAGCACCAGTTTTTGTCATTCGTATAGCACTATGCTGAAAAAGAAAGAAATCTGACTGATCGTAACACTATATAGAACAATATGTCTGATGGAGTCACAGGTGCATTGACTTCAGCAGGGTGCAGTAATCATGCAATATCACAACAGTGCAGGGAGGAGTACAGACAATAGGCTTCCAGTCCTGTTGGGTAGCTCCTTAGCCGGTGGCTGCTTGGCATGTAAACATGGCACAATTCCTGAGTTTGGGATGTTGGTTATGTGCCATACTGAGTCATCCTAGAGATGGCAGAACTGCTGCCGCCCAAAACATAGCAGGAACAGTAATACAAAGCGCATTGAGATGAACAAATAAAATAATTATTGAAAGATGACATTTGAACGCTCCTCCAAATCCGCTGACAATGTTGCCTACTGCAAAAAAAAATTCACAATGAGGGATAACTGAAACATTGGCAATTACAAACATATCACTCCTGGAACACATATTTAAAAATTGAACAGGATGTAACTGAACCAACTTGCAGTGCAATATTACAATAAAACCAAAGCTTAGACTCCTATTAGGCCACGGCCTGTAACTAACAAGAATGCAAATCATGGCAGTTTTATTTAGTGTTTAGGAAGCATACACTCACCTAAAGGATTATTAGGAACACCCTACTAATATGGTGTTTGACCCCCTTTCGCCTTCAGAACTGCCTTAATTCTACGTGGCATTGATTCAACAAGGTGCTG
>JABFDZ020000066.1:9551663-9574794 GCA_019775955.2 Pollimyrus isidori | reverse complement strand
ACCATGCCACGCTCAAAATTGCTTAAATCACCTTTCTTTCCCATTCTGACATTCAGTTTGGAGTTCAGGAGATTGACCAGGATCACGACCCTAAATGCATTGAAGCAACTGCCATGTGATTGGTTGTTTAGATAAATGCATTAATGAGAGATTGAACAGGTGTTCCTAATAATCCTTTAGCTGAGTGTACATCCCTGTAGCGCTTCCTCTTTCTAGTCGGATACAGTTTGTTCATTATATCAGTAGGAGGCCCACTAGCATCGGGAAAAATGTTCCCTGTAAACTTTTGGTTTGGCTTTTTGTTATGTGGGTTTTATTTTTATCTGTCAATTAAGCCAACATCCAATAAAAATACAGCAGTGAGACAGGACATTTGGAAATATATAAACTCATTAAACTTCCACATGCAGATAACATTCCAAGCCTTTGTTGGCTTTGCTTCTAGTGATACAATCTTTATGTATTATACTAGAATATACTGCATCCCTGTCAGCATTTGACAGTTATGAAACAGAAGTCTTGTCCTGTTGAGAAACATATTTTCTCTATTTGTCTTTCATGCTCTCGGTCGTTAGTCTGGCGTAATCTTAGGAATGATGATGTAATTCTAAGTGGCATATAAATGCATTAGGATAAACAGAGACCTCTGCAGAAAAGTTATAGAATCATTATACAAAAAAGATGTAGGCATTGCTAAGTGTTTTATTCGGCTTTGCATGCAAATTGCAGATGTTAGTACCGCAACACATAATTCGCAATAAATTAAATTGAAATTATTAAACACTGACCTTTTCTGCAAAAATCTGTTAAATCTGGTTTGGAAGAAAAACTCCCCATAATTTCGTCAGTGATCCGATGTATAATTAGCCTCTTCCTCTTTTCCATTATTGTTTTAGTAATTTTCTGGCCGATAGCATCAGTGCGCGTAGTCCACTTGTCTACGCGTGTTTACAGATGTGATTAACGTGAATGGGCAGCGACCGTTCTGCCCTTCCTGCATGTGACCCTTGGATCTGATGATGGACCACTGGGCACCATCTAGAACCACCATGAGGCTAATTTACCCAGAACTGCAGCTAGCTTTCCAGATAACTACCAAGGAAAACATTACGTGTATTGACGGTGAATACAGAGTGTAGTCTTCTCTCCTTTGTTCATTACATCTTTAGGCATTTTAACTTAGCAAGGGAATCATTATTTGATCTATGTTGGGAAATAAATAGTTCAGGATGGATGTAAACCGGTAGCTCTTATGCCTGGACTAAAAAGTATAAGCATAATGGCTAGATACCTTTAAGATGGTATTGTTCCATATTCCACGTGCTTTTCAAACTAGGGGCGGTGAAATCCAGTAAGGCGATGATTTATTCAGATTTATCAGTTAATCACCTAAGTAGTTATTTGGAAGCAATCTAACCTCAGTGTTTCAGGTATAAAATATTTACTAAATCTAATTAGCTGCAGATCTTAAGACATGGAGTTCACCACCTTGAAAACGTTAACAGGGAATCTATAAAGTGAAATAGTCTATGACATCAGTGGTTATTTTTCTTCTTAACAAGTGACTGTGGTTTAACACAACTGACTTGTTAAAGTGTCACTTTCTGATGCCAGAAATAGTGGGGGAAAGAGTTGCTAATGAGAGAGCCTTCTGTGGAGAAGACAGCATGTGCCAATGTGGCAGACAGCAGCACGCGGATGAGCCCAGGTTTTCATATTGATTAAAATCGTCACGTTTGCCTGCAGTTTAATGCATTTTAGCAGCATATAATAAAACTTACCAAAACTGGCTGTGGGCAATAACATTTTTAATAGTTTTTAAACAACTAGATTGTTTAAAATTGCTTAAAGGAACTCTGATATAGCATCTGAATGGTTACTGTGTGGTAACGTTTTTACCCAATAAATCTGAATAAATCAGCATGTATATTTTAATTGATATTCCAACGAATCTTGGTCAGTGTTATGACTGGACTATCTCACTTCCTGGGTGGGATGCTGGCCAGGCCAGACGTATGCAAACGCTGACCCAGGCCGTGGCCCTGGGCCCCAAACTTTTTTTTTCTGGTTGTTGCAGCAGCATTTTATGCTGTAGGTAGCCCCCGCCTCCATAAATTTAACCCTGATCATAGGACATATACACGCCCAGTCACTAACTGCGCTAACCACTGGCGGATTTAGGTATGGCACAAAAAAAAGAAATTTGCACAAACGGATATTTATCGCTCATCACGTCAGTGATATCATGTGACCGTGTGGCTCGGTTCTCCTTCTTGGAGCAGACGCCCTGATTCTACCTTGCCAGCCAGGCAGGCTACCACTCCGAAGCATGAGTCGGGGAGGGGGGCGGGGGTGGGCTGACCTCCGGTCGCCCCACTGGAAACATGAGGTTGGGGGGATAAAGGTAAACCGTTATCAGGATCAGAATCAGAATCGGCGTTATTGGCCAAGTATGTTTCCATCTACAAGGAATTTGTCTCTGTTTTTTTTGTTGCTCTCGATGTACTTGCCCATAACAGACATCCAACAAAAACAAGGCTATAAAAAAAATCTGATTATGAGTGTACTAGGCTACTTTAACACCAGTATGCTTGTCAGTCAGTATGGGAAAAGCGTTAAATAATTTGATCCTATTTTTAATTTGATCATTTCAATTTTTTTTATTAAAATGACAGCGCTGATTTTTTGTCCAGGGAGCCAAATGAGCTAGACCTGCTACTGGCCCTAAAAGTAGCTGCTAGTTGCTTTAGCAGCATGTCTTCAGTTGAAGGAAGCCCACATGACATAGGGAGGACATAGATTTCAGAAGCACATAGCAGGAGAGGGGCTTGACCCCCCCCAACCCAGGGAGGTGTTAGGCAATAATGAGGCACCAAAGCACCCCTATCCTGCATCCATTTCAGAAAGAATTTAAGGAGGAACCATGCTACTATCTCTACCTAATAACTGGAAATGCATAAAATTCATTTTCAACATCCAGCCATTAAGACTGATCTTTTATCTCATTCAGCTGTTAACAGTTCAA
Source organism: Pollimyrus isidori (assembly GCA_019775955.2). Classification (NCBI taxonomy): domain Eukaryota; kingdom Metazoa; phylum Chordata; class Actinopteri; order Osteoglossiformes; family Mormyridae; genus Pollimyrus; species Pollimyrus isidori. The sequence goes on along the minus strand of JABFDZ020000066.1, from coordinate 9,571,769 downwards.
GTGTGAACCGGAGCCTGGATACACGCAGCTGCTGAGCATAAGTGCTCAAACATGCTTTCTCAGCCACAACACGAAAAACAAATTCAGTTTGACTCCAGGGGCCTGTATCACAAAGCAAGATTCGTTGGTTAGCTAGATACACTGTCAGATTAAAGGTATTCCACCTTAAATGTACTGATCCTTTCACATTCAGCCCAGACTGCCTTAAATCCGACATGTTATCTGGCTACCCCAAAAATCCAGCTGGGTAACACAGGCCGCGGATCTCCACTGCCTAACCCACTACTGCAGATGAATTACAGGCACGCACTTACTGTGTCACAAGCTAACATGCATGCACCAGTTTTGGCATCTGCGTTCTCATTCTCAGGTGGGAGAGAAACACCACCTGCAGTTATGTCCCAGCATGCACCCAATAATTGTTGAGCTGCTCTTGTATAAAAGGACTCGCCTAGAACGTTTTTTTTTTCTTACCGACAAGATTCATTCACAAGATTAGAAAACCTGCATTTTCTGTGCCAGTGCGGGAGACTGTAGGTAATTAAACTGAAGTGTTAGCTTGGGGAGGGGCGGCCTGTTCACACAGACACACACAACGTAATTAGGAATGAGACAGAGACACCCTCGCCCGACGTTGTTTAAGAAGACTGGAGCGTTTGTCAGTTTAGGTTAGCAGGAGTACATGGAAAGAGTGTGCTGGTGTCTATCAGTGATAATTTCACAAGCACACATTACAAAACCACAGTGCAAGTTGTAACTATACTCCCGGAAAACCACTTATCTTTCATTGTTGCACAGAGAACGTCCATGAAATTACTTTTCTATATAATAATTGATGGTTTAAAATGCTGAAGTACACTATAAATATTAGGGATCCAAGCCCCAGCAATGCTGCTTCACAATTATTATTATTATTATTATTATTATTATTATTATTATTATTATTATTATTATTATTATTATTATTATTAGTGCATGAGTATGTTCATTTTGCATACAAAAATACATAGCCTCTTTTTAAGAAAGGATGCACTTCAATTCAATTGTAGGCCTATATAACAGATGACAGGTGAACGATCTGTGTAATAATGCTTTTTTGATGTTATTATGTCATAATGTGTAGTGGAAGACCAACTTCCTTTCTCCGTTACATTTAGACATATCTCCCTGTATGCTAAACAGCTTCTCTTTAAACCCAAGAGGACAGGGCCTCTTTACCCACAAATTAATGATTAAGTAATAATTACATGGCAGAGGGAAAATTCACAAAATGGACCCTGAAACATACATATACTGGTACACAACTTTCCACAGCCTCAGCGGAAGGGGGTTGGATTGGTGTATCTGTCAAGTCTTCAAGGAGCTTTATGGACCATTTGTTGTTTATTAGGATGCTCTGATTACTGCAAGACCAATTTCACAGATTGCCAGTATCTCTGGGAACTAGGTCATTTTACGAGTGATGTTGCCACTTCTCCAAAAACTGTCGCTGCTGTATTTTTCTTTTAATAAAAAAAAAAGAATTAGTGATAAAAAATTGTAGGCTTCTTAACAAAAATATAGAAGTTTTTTTATTTATCCTTTTCGACTTAAGGAAGATACAAGAAGAAATAAATTCCACAGTTGTTATGATCAGCAAGGATTTTTGCTTTACATGGGGAAGATGGTGGTGCAGAAGGCAGTACAACCGTTCGGCAACCAGAGTGTTGCTGAGCCCCGCTTCCTCCTGACCCCATCAAAGTGTCCTTGAGTAAGACACTGAGCCCCAAATTGCTCCCGGTGTGCAGGTTGGCGCCTTGCATGTCGCCACTGGTGTGTGAATGTGTGTATGGATGGGTGAATGTGAGGCATAAATTGTAAAGCGCTTTGAGTACTCGGAAGAGTAGAAAAGCGCTATATAAATGCAGTCTATTTACCATTTACTTACATAAAGTAAGTTATGTTTATTGAATACACTATATAAAATTTGTTTTAATTGTTTTCAAAACTGTAATGCCCTCCAAGTAATTTTACATTTACATAAAATTAAGTTGGTGATGGACTGAAGATTTTCTTTTTGAAGTAGATGTTAATCTAAAGTCTGTAGATTTGGGAAAAGTCACAATGGACACACAGGCATTAGTCACATCAAAGACGTGATGCATGAAAGATATTTAAATAATTAAAGATTTCATCATTTAATATAAGACTAACACAGTTTAGGATGCAGTTGCCAAACTAAACTAAGCTAACAAAATAACTAGTACACTTGATAAAATGATTTTGTCTGACCCAGGACTACAGTCTTTGTTGGGTAGATGTTTCATCCTTGCACTCTGCATATGCAGCGAATTGGTTCCGGTAACATGCAGCTTCATGATGAAAGATAAGAAGCACATTCTTAATTTGTCTTATCGGTATCATCTGTATCATGACATAAACATATTAAATAGCATGAGGCACAGAGAACTCAAAAGTGAAAAACATTGCGATAGTATTTTCTCTAGTATTTTCTGATACTTTCTGAAAATCAAGAACTCCTTCATAGTTTTAGCTGCATACCAAGTTAGACCTTGGTAGGCAACTAAAATTCCCAGATGAGATCATCAGCACAAGCTTCTGTCAAAACCTAGTCCTTTAGTCCATAGCAGTGAAGCAGATGGCCCTGATGGACTTGACAGTACCTTGAGAGGAAAGAGTACGGGAGGCTCATGAGTGCAAGCTTGGGAAATAGCAGCGTCTTGTCCAGAAGAGTCAACAGGGAGGATGGATGGTCTGCAATCTCCCATTTGAGATGGGTGTAGGGGTTTTCCAGGATAGACACTGGAGAGCCCTGGGGGCCTTGGGTTCAAAGGTCCAGCCTGTAAGAAATTTGTCACTTATATATCAAGACGAGCAGAAACAGTGTCCAGGTGGCTGTAGTTTAAGAGGAGTGAGCATTGCTGCAATCAGGCTGGAGGGGAAGAGGTTGAATACTTCCACTGCTGAGCCTTGCCGAGGTGTCGTGGGCTAGTCAACAAAACGCAGATTGAGGAGGTGCCCTTTGGAGAACCCTATGAAGTACCCAAGACTCTGCCACAAGGCTCTGCCTGAGAGAAGGGCAACGCCTGAGAGAGAGTGAGATATGCCAACCATCTCATGGAAGTGCAGGCGTTTGCTACTGCAAGAAGAGGTGGTAGCGATGCCCCCATCGTATTTAAATAATCAATGGTCTACAACGAAATACGTTAGTCTATAAATAAAATAATGTAATGCTTTTTAACTTTAGCTGATTTAAAGCTAAAAACTATTAGTATTAGTGCATACTCATTTTATTACATTGTGCCAGAAAGTAGACCATACATTTAAGGGAAGTATATGTAGATCCACTACCCTAATGAAAGTATTGTGGACAAAGAATCATTGTTTCGTTTACTGTGTTTGTATGTAATTATTTTTCCTGTCCCATCTCTTCTCTTTTCTTCAAAATGTTGTTTTTACAGGAACGTGCAAAAAAAAAAAAAAAAAAAAAAAATCAGTCTTCTCCTTTCTAATAGCTATTTTACAGAACTTAGGACAGACTCATGTAACATTTTATTAGGCTGCATCCTATAACTAACTGCTAAATGAGTGAGTCCAGTCTCAAAGGTGTAGATGAAATGAATGTACATTGTTGTCAGGTTACAGGGTTCTCAGTTTCCTAATGTAATTATAATTATACAACGTTGGATAAATCTAATTTGGATTCCTGTAGTACTAGTAGCCATTACAAAAGTGAATGAAGACAGGAAGCACCGTGTATTGATCATAGTCCAGGGATGAGGTTAATAATGAAATTAAGAATGGTTTAATAACCATTCTTAGAATTGTTTTTCAGGAAACCATTCATTCATAATTTAAGTGTGCTGTTAATAAGATAATGTGTCAATAAGTCACATTATCATGGAGGAACGGGGGGCACCTTCATGCCCTTGTGGAGTTTCCATTATTTTCTTGTTATATAGGTTTCCCCCTGGAATCCAAAGCAAGATGGTACATGCCGGTACAATGGATGTCATCACATATAGAATGTACCACTACCTTAAACCCTAGCCTGTCTGGTATAGGCCCTGTCCCTCCCAGTGACTCTGATCAGAATAGGTGGTAAGAAGATGGATGAAGGAACAGTTCAGAACGAACTGACTGGCACCTCTGGTGATTCCTGCTGTTGTTTAACATGACATTGCTTTTTGGAGAGCAGATATTACACAATTAAGATTGGTCTTCAAGACATTGACTACATGGAAATTGCTGTTTAGTACATGCAGTCTAATTTCTCACAGCTGAGGACTTTGTAACACCTACACGGCCGTCATATCAGTAAAGACAGTCATTAAGATGTTTTTCTTTTGCCTATAACTCTTTAAATCTCCGCTCTCCACCGTTTTAGAGCATGATCTATGGCCAAACCTTCACAGGGGGCATCTCTCTTGTTGCCGTCAAATAGTGAAACCGAAGCCTGTGGTAAAATGTATGTTCTAGCAGGAAATCTTTACCATGCTTTCTTTGTCCACCACATCTGTGAAGCGTGCATTTTGTTGAGCAGTGGGAGGGTGACACACATCGCAGCCAGAGATGGAAAAAACAGAAAAAAACAACTAGCCAAACTGAAGTTCAATGCAAGTGAAACTTCAGGCTCTTCACATGTCTTCTACTGCTCACAAAGAACTGATAGATTTGCTTCATTCTGACCCTGTTTTTTCTCAGTACGTCACCAGTAATAATTAATAATAATTATTGGTACTTCATTGACGAAATTGTCTTTACGCCTCCCTCAACTTACTCTTTGTGGGGAAAGTTGTCCAATAAAGATCAGCCAACTGTAGGGGTGCCCAAGGAGCTGGGGTTTGAACCTGCAACCTGCAACACAAGCTTAGCCCACTGAGTCACACGCTGCCCTAATCAGCAGTGGATATAGCATTCCACATATCACGGAACATGCCATTGTCCTCTACGATATCACGCTGTCTTCAAGATAGCATTATTTGTAGCAGTAAAGCAATTATTTCTTTTTTCTTGCTCTAGACTGAAGATATAGTTTCTCCCACCATTTGACGATCTATGAATTGTCCAGAGTACAGTGAAAACAGTATAATTGTGTGACTTTACTGTGAGACCTGCCGACTTTCAGTGTGAATTTGCCTAATGATTCCAACTACAGTATACCAACCCAAATTGGGCAGGACTAGCCGTCCAACTTCTCTCATGGTGATAGTTGATGACAAAGTCAACCAAAATCACTCATTTGAGATCATGTTTTCCCTTGTGCTCGGTGTTTTCCTAAACCTCTGTACTCTCTCTTCTGTGACTATATTAAAGCACACATAGGAAACAGAGTTAATCATTTTGATTTATTGTGTTTGCACAGGTGATGAGTGTTTTCCTGCATTAGCTCATTGTGCTTTGATTGCTGACCGTGGAGTTTCTACGAAAGGAACAAGTGTGCTTAAAATGATAGCTGTGTATAGAGTTTTGCAAAATGTGTTGAAACAGTAATGTATCCATAATTGTGGAGATAAAGTACTTGAATCGGCATGGTTTCCTCAAGCAATCGATTACTTTAATCGATTACTTCATTCAGTTGTGGTCTGTAACCAACGGCGATGAAAACTAAATGAACATCAATAAACACTGATGTTTATGTTAGAAGTTGATTATGGCAATCAATTATTCATTTCACTCCATTTGCCTTAAATATAGATATTTATATAGGTCATTTATCTGCCATCATTCCACAAGGTATGTATCGTTCACCTTTTTAGAGAAGCGTTGGTGTTTTCCCGTGTCTGACAGTTTCCTATTAACATCTGTGCTGTGCAGGTCTTCTTTGTTTCCACGTTAAGCACCTGCTGTCACTCCACACTCTATTTATAGGCCAATGTGTGTTGCCACCTTGTTAACTATTTGCCTTTTACTGTTTCAGCCTCTCCTATGCACACTTCCTGCCAGACAGGAAGTGGGAACTCAGCTGACCGGATGCCACAGAGCATTTTCAGAGGGCTTCTGAAAGCCATGGAAACACGCCGGTTTGCTTGCAGCCTATAACCAGCCACAGTTACTTTCCCTTTGCGTTTTGAGAAAAAAAAATCTTTGAACAGGTTTCTCACTTTCAATGGCCAAACAGGGCAGCCCTTTCCTTTATTTGTGAATGGTTCCCATGCCCCCCAGCCTTGTAACAGCAGTTTTTGGACAATACACTATAGGGTAGTAGTTTGATATTTCAATATGTAGTGACACTGAAAACAGTTAAGAGAATGGACGCCAAATATTTTTAGGGCTTCCTTTGGGAATGACTGCATGGTTTAGAATAGCTGCGATAGGCTGGCCCCCCATCCAGGGTTGTTCCCTGCCTCGAGCCCGTTGCTTCCGGGATAGGCTCCGGACCCCCCGCGACCCACTAAGGATTAGCGGTTTGGATAATGGATGGGTGGATGGGTTTAGAATAGAGTACGTTTAATCTAGATGGAAAAGGCAACCCTCTGCACAGAAGTCTTACAAGAAGCCTTTCTTAACTTCAGTACTTGGTGAACATTCTGCCCTGTGTCAGCTACCATGGGTTAAAGATCAAGTTACTGGCATGAGGGAAAGGTGACCATTCAATCGAACCAGGTTACAACATTGCAGGTGTGGTTCTTTTTCTCGCCAACAAAATAAGAAACTCAGAGCTACTGTTTATACTTACTCTCAAACGATCTGAAAGTTAACAATACCCAACCGTCAACTAGGTATGTGTGTACCACATTTACTTGTGGATGCATTTCGTGACAGAAACCTGTAGCTGGAAAAATCTCTCCCCCCCAGAACTGTCATATTTTTCATTTTTTCAGCGCACAGGAGTACACAAGCGTTTAATGAAAGGAAACTCCATGCTGTATTCTCCACCTCAGATCACCAGGGTAGCGGCTCTCCACCATCGTAGAGCTGGGAATTACATGGCTGGCCCACATCCGCGTAGCATAAGCCCTGCTGGAAGATGCTGCCAACATCACAAACGTGTAAGCACTGGAATAGATCTATAGTAAAACAGCTGACACGCGCAGAATACCCTAGGTGCCGAATTAAGGGATAGAACAGTTGCTCTGAGATTTATGTTGGTAGCCTCACATCAAACATGCTTTTATTTAAATGTTGGCATAAGTTATACCAGGAAAGGCCTACATTCGAGGTTGGTGGGCGGTGGGGGTCGCAGAATGATTTTGTTCTTGGCAGCTTACAAAGAAGCCACCGTCCACCAATTATGCAATTGGCTCCTAGGTTTTAGACATTAAATATACATAATATTGAGAAAATGTAGATAACTTGACAAACAGATTAAGTCTCAGGTTACGTCATCTTAACCCTGCGCTTGCTTGTCCTGATATCCAAACATGAGTGCTCAGCTAGGGATTATGGAGGTTCCCCACATCAGACAAGCGCCCTCATTCTCCAAGGTAAACCACCCAACCGTGTTCAGTGTGTAACGAAATGGAAGCTGTGCAACTTCTGTTTCTAAAATAAGCACAATTTGCTGTAAGTGGCATACAATTTTCTTTTTCCACAATTAAAAGAGGCATTTATGGTACTTACTGGCCAAAGTAAGAGACCCAATAAAACAATCTGTATGTTTATTCAGTTGTTACAGAAACATCTTTTCTGTATTTTTCCCCATTCGAACAAACAGACTGCGTTTAACAATCGTACTTAGAAAAATATAGATATTAGCAGTACAGTAAAATAAAAATAAAAAAAAATCAGTGTTTATTCCAATAGAAATTTGTATATTAAACTGTAGAATTGCAAATTAATGCTTTAAGCATAATTTCTTTCCGAGATGCAGAACAGGCCAACGGTGCAAACTCCATGTTATTTTTATTTATTTTTGTTGTAAAATACAGCCCAGTAATTTCGCAATATGAGGCGTGTCGGTATGTTGAGGAAGGTGTTGATCAGAATGAGGCACTCTCCAAGCCCTTTCCATCAGGCCATCACATGCCCCTGTATTAAGTATGCCATTTGCGGCCCGTCATCAAGAATTTATACGAACCTCTTCGTTTACTTGCTCCTTATTGCTGCACAGGAGCCGTCAGGTTGCTGGAGAGGTTGAGAAGTGGCTACCGAACACCCCCCCCCCTACATCCTCCAGGCAAGCGGTGACTGCAAGTTGCCAGCTATTCCCTGCTCCTGAGGGTCAAAAGAGAGCCAGAGAAGGGGGTGGGAGGAGAAGACCCCCCAAGCGACAGACACACACAAGGAGTGCCTCTGCAAACCAAGTGTTGTGATAGTTATGAATGTTCGCCACCATGTCATCACTTTCTTCATCCCTTCCCTCTACTTTCACGGCCAACTCAATCATTTGAAAAGAACCAGGTGCTCAGTTCCTTTCAATCTGCTCAATGTCCAGTTCGCCTCCTAGCTGACTGACATCCCTCTCTGCATCACCTTCTTTTGCATTATCCGCCAGATCCTCGGACGTGACGGAACCACTGTCCAGGGCTTCGTTCGACAAGTCATCTGTGCTGCCCCTGCCATCTCCGCTTTCGGGATCCGGTTTGCGGCCACACACAGGGGTGAAATCGGTCCCACAGAGGTCAGTGTTGCAGTAGGAAGGCGGTACTTCACTTGACAGGCAGCCGTCAGCCCCACTGATGCCCGGCCAGCTAAGACTCTGGAAGTTCCGTAGGGATAGTTTCTGGAGAGGGGGGGGAAAAAAGACCATGTGATTTGGTACTGTTGCCCCATCAATGCACGAGGGTGATTTCAGTCAGTCATTCTAACACATTATTTACTAGGGCTGGGAGATTAATAGAATAATTTCATTTATGTTGACTTTCAATTATCACAAATGATTATATGATAATCATTTTATTATTTTATCAGATAATCGTGGCACATTTCGTGTCACAATAATGCACCCATTTCGTCGTTAAAAATCCAGCCATTTTTTTAAAAATTTGTTCCTGAATTGAATTACACTTGAAGTCAGTGAGCTTCCACTAATGCAGTTATTTATTTACACACAACAGTAATGCATTTAATAATGCATTTGTAACGTTTCAGATACAAATTTTATATTTCTTTCAGTTGCCATAAGTAAAACATTATGACATTTATGCATGAGCAAGACATAAAAAAAAACAGTTTACCCACTATTTTTCTTCAGTTTAAAATATAGAAATATTTACATATCCTACAAAAACATTCATGAAATGGCGATTCAGGTTAAATACTTTTTCCGATAGTCAAGATTGCAGATTTTTTTGATTGGAGCTGTCTATGTTCGTGCGACTTCAGGACTGTTGTGCAAGATTCCACATTGGGCCTAAACCCAGTTCAGTTACACAGGCCGTTATGTGGGGGTATTAAGCAGGTTCTCTCCCACTTTATTTCTCATTTCCAAAATGAACCGGAATCGCACAAAACAGATGAACACAAACGCACATACTGCAAATGTGACGTGGCAGACAGAGGGAAGCTGACAGATTGATAAAATGTGTACACAGGCACAAGCGTTGTGCCGCAGGGCTGGGTAATACTGCAGCCATACATCCATGTATCCACGTCTGTAGGGAGGCCTGAGGCACGAGGCCTAGCTCAGCACAGGATGCAAGGCGAGACACCCTGGATGGGATGCCAGTGTGCCACTGTCACACACTATAAACAATTTTACCATAACCACACTGTAACACGCACGCACAAGAGCAGGATTCCAACCCAACCCTGGAGATGTGAAGCAACAGTGTTCCCAAAGAGCCATTGTGCTGCCCTGTTCCATATATCAACATTTTTATATTCATTTTCCCCCAGAGATATTCAGGCTAGCAACCTTGTTCTAGGGCAACAGCAAGGCAAGTCCTTAACTACAACATACTTCACTGCAAAGGGGGACAGCAGACGCCTTCGCACAAAGCCTAAACCCGCTGGAGGTAGATTGCACTGCATTGGTCACTGGGTGGCACGCATCAGGAGAAGGCCGTTCCTGCAACCACTCCAAAGCTTTCACTGGAAGCTTAGCCTGTAGAGAGGTGCGTGTACACAACCAAACAGGCCACAGTGTTTTGCTGCAGCAGTTGTTCAGCTAACCACAGCAGCAATGCATTAAGTAAGACATCACCACTAAAGATCTGGATAATGTGGTTTCACTTGCTGTGCACACAAAACATAAGGGTGAATTTAAGCCACTGGCAGTTGCTATTAAATAAGTCAGCTTGCAATTCTATTTTCACTAGTCTAGCATTCAAAATGTCAAGGGATAAATAGCGCAAAACTACATTTAACAGAACCGATGGCTGTTCAGTTCCCGCTGAAATGTTATACAAGGCGGCGCAAATGGCACTCTAAAATCTAATTTGCATTGCAGCTGCTGGGCCCAGAAAAACACGATTTTGAAAAATACACCCCTGCCCCCCGGCCCAAAAAAAAAAAATCTCTAGGGTTTACGCAGATTCTCATTTTGTTACTTTTCGACAAGCCCCACTCTGCACTATAAGGAACCAAGGGCTTTGTTCCAGAAGAGTAGCCCAAGCAGCTGCTGAGGATGAAAACAGTCTCGTTAAAGAGCTATCCCCCAGAAATATCAACACAGGAACAAGCAAACCACACTTTTGTCCTCTCACAGAGCTGTACGTGTACGCAGCTTTACAAAGGGAAAGTGAACCTATTCTGAGTAGAAAAATGTCAATTAAAATATAATGAACATGGAGCTTTGTATATTGACAAGTGTTGAGGGACGTACAGTAAGGTGTATATTAAGCTCCATCTGTCTGTTGGGGCAGGGTGCAGAGGCTCACTGCTGGATACATGCCCAGGCATGCCACCCCCCCCCACCAAAGCCACTAGGAACGCAGCTCAGCTATGAGCAATATGCCCGCTACCCCAGGAATTGCATGCCTGGGAGAAGGGGCATCGTCAGTGACCTCAAAGGCAAGTCAGTGAGGAGACAATAAATGGAAGATACAGCAGTGCTGTGAAATGCCGACTGTGCATTTTCCAGGAGGGTATAATTCAGAAAAGAGAATCTGGAGTTTGAATTTAACCCCCACAGCGTCCATATCAGGCAAAAAGATGCAATATAATAGTAATACTTCCTACCCCATCTTGCTCTCCAAGAGACAAACAGACAGGTGAGAGTAAGCTTGGGAGGTCAGCACAGGGTCAGTCAGCATGCAGTGCTCCTGGAACTGGGGGTTAAGGAGCTCACTTAGGGGCCCGCGGGCCTGTAACCGTTTTACAGAGGTTAGGGCTTGATGTGGTGACCTTTCGATCGCAGACACAGAGGCTTAGCCCACTGAGCCACACTGCAGGGATACAGTGAGCTTACGGTTGAGGGCGAGACGTTAAATGTAAAGGAGCATTAAAAAAAATTTAAGTTGTCATACTCAGTTCTCCCCCAAAATTGCACCAGCGTCCATCTACAAATCTTAACGGTATATTCCTCCCCCTAGTTTTAGGAAGAATCTTGAAGACAGCTTTTCCAAATGAGCTTGTTACACGATATCCACCCAACGTACCACCCTCCGTGTCAGTCTCACTCATGCATCCTATTAATGAGACAGACTGCCAGAGAATTCACACCCAGCTCGAACAGCATAACTGGGAGTCTGAAAGGCCACTCATCCATACATGCTACCATGTTTACTAAACAGGAGCCTTGCCACCCCGCTGTTACGGCATACCTAACTGGGGCACCGCGAGGGCACTGCAGATGGCACATTCCGGAAGGCCTGCTTTAAGAACCTGTCCAGAAACTGGAAGACCTAATACTGCATTTCACAACACTGTCAAAGATTGAATTTGCACACAGTTCTATATATGGGGAACAAAAATCAAACAAACAAACAATTCCCTACTAGCCTCATAGCAGATGTGGACTCTAATGAAATTAGGAGCTGGCCATGAACGACGAAGGTAACTCATCATGGCGTAGAAGCATGCGAGTGTGCACGAGCATATCTGCAGCTTGTACGCGAGCCGGAACTGATAGAGTTCTAGGACTTCACATAGCTCTTGAACTTCAGGGATCCCATATCTTTTTTGGAACTATTGATGAAAGAGTCTGCCAATGCTCAAAAGCTCTGTAATCGCACGTTATCATACTGGTTAGCTATTCTGGCAAGGTACTCATACCTCCAAGCTGTACGGGCCATTTTCTACATCAAACTTTGTACAATGGAAGTATATAATTAACCAAAAGTATAGTGAAGTACAGACAATTCAAGTAAAACCACTTTCCAAACTTCAGTCTGATGAAAGTGACAGTTGCAATTCTCCCTCTCGGTCTATCTGTAGGCAACTTTTGGAGTTTATTCATGTGAAGCAATAAAAAAGAAAAGAGAAAAAAAAACACACCAATTTCACTCATGTGACCAGGCTGTTTACAATACTGAGAGCCATCAAGCATTTCTAACCATAACAGCCTCTCAACATAAGCTCAAGACAAGCATGTGCAAATTTCATTTTGTTCAATACTATGTATAAACACCTGCAATATCTGGGTACTTTTGAACAAGTTTTGAAATTCATTTATCATAAATGTGAAAAAGAATACGTCAAACGTTACTGAAAACTCCTTAAAAAGACGCTAACGCAAGCAATTTTCAGATGATTTTATCATTCAGTGAAGCAATAGTCTTGTTTTGCTTCTTAAAAGCCAGGAGGAAGTAACCACAAAGGCTTAGTTTAAAAACCAGTCCTCATCATTTGAAACTACTTCAGCCCTGGACAGACCTCAGGCCAAGCTAGGGAAGACAGCTTGGGGTAGACATTTTGCCATTGAAAAATTCTACAGGAAAAAAAAAGTGCCATTAATCCTCAGCGGTGGCAACATTATACTCAAAGACCACCCAAGTCAACCCTTTGGTGAGGGCAGTAAAGCCTACCATCTGCCCACTCAAAGCAACTCGAAAGTTCGAGTTCCTCAGGACTTAACATGTGATCGGGTGAGGGGGGGAACCTAGAAATACACCCTGAGAAGAAGCAGATCATAAGAAAAGATTCAACCTTCTCAGGTATTCCCCATTTTAATCTTAGCCTAAGACCATCTTGATCACTGTGAAATCTCTCCTATTACTTGAGTGGTATGGCATAATGTTAACTCGTAAGCCAAATGCAGTATGACATCATCATCATCTCTGCAGGGAGTATCACATGACCAGGCTTCATACTTGCTAGTTTTATCAGCCCCCTGTTCTGTGGGAATAGTATATGCTAGCATGCTCCATTTTGTTTCGATCTAACTTATCAGGAGCCCTGAATGGCGTCATTCCCAGGAACCTGTAATCTAGAATGTGTGCGTCTGTGTGAGTGTTCGATTCCCTCTTTGGCCCAGAAACATCAGGCGCAAGTCCCCCCCCCCCCCGCATGTTGTTTTACCAGATACTACATTTTCTGTTTTTGTGTATACACCAAATCCTGGGTCGGCGACTCCCCAAGTTAGTAATTATTCGCAAAACGATAAATAATAATAAATCCAAAATACATTTCCAACCAATGCGTGAATTTAACAAAATTTCACATGCCTGACAACAACGCAGGCTGGAGTGAGAGAATGAGAGTAATGCTGGCATGAAGGCCTCATGCAGTTATCTGAATGAAATGGCAGCAGCCAGTGATCCTTGAAGTGCGAAACACAGTCACAGTCAGGGGTGATTTTTGCATAGCGACCATTTCGCTTAATAACCTGCCCATTGGAATGAAAGTCGGTGGCTAAACGAAAAGAAGGTGCATATCGTTACCTCATACAGGCCTCTACAGTGCAATGTTTCTATTGCATGCGACTAAAAATCAATGTGTGGGAATTACCAAAAAAAATTCCCCCGCATGTGCAACTTCAAGTAAACGATGATATAGTGTGTAGTAGTACTAGTAGTTCTATTCAAAAAGCTAAACTGAATTAACTAGTAACTCCAGGTACATCAAAATTAGCATTCCGCTGCTAAACAACCCATCTCTGAGCGTTCAAAACAAAGTACCTGATGCTCAACAAAGTAAGTCTTGTAGTGACCCACTGCAATATGTTTCACTGAACACTTAAACGACTGAAGCCTGCCAGTAACGACCTAAGGGTAGTAGCTAAAGAAAAATGTTATCGATTACTCATTACTTCAAGAGGCATGTTAATGTTATGGAAAAATGGGGAGATAATGTCCCAGAAGTAACGATTATGTTACTGAGCGATCGGGATTGTAAGCGGTACAGTACTGTACAGTAAAAATTTAAATAATGATTACATTATGCTTGAGAAAAATAATGATACTATGCCTTTAAAAGTGTGTTGACTTCACCATTTCAAAACCTCTAAAATCACCCCAGTGTTTGCAGCGTCCGTCCAACACACCCAAGGATTTTTTGACTTGACTATGAGCAGTCCTTGAAAGACTATTCAATGCCCCTCTGATTTAAATACTAATTTAGTTAATTAAATAAGCTAGTAGTGACGTCAAACAAATACCGGGAATAGCTGGGCTGCCCCGAGGAGGAGTTTGGGAACTGAAGCCGTGTCCATCTAGTCATCCAGCAAAATATCAGTAACTTTTTGGAGAAACCAGTTTATTTGTATTGTATTACTCTCAATTATGCTCTAGTGGCAAACTGTATTTTTGCTCTGAGCAAATGTACACTTATTACCCAGATAAATAACTTCAAACATTTCCTTTGACTGCCTAAGACTTTTGTGGGGACCATTTTCAAGTTCCCTACAAAGATCTGTGAATACAATCAAAAAAGGAAAAATTATTAAAAAAAAAAAAAAAAAAAGTCTCAAATTTTGTTTGGTTACACATGGTGAAGGTTAGGGCTGCGTAGGGGTTAAGGTCGTCCCGTTGGGATTAGAGTTCTCCCCATAGAAATGAATGGAGAGACTGTCACGCAAGATATAATTACATACCTGTGCGTGTGTGTGTAAAACACAGGGGGACAAAGTGTAGGGTGAAAAAGTGAGAGTGTGTGGGTGGTCCAGGTATGTGTCACATTATGTGAGTATGTATGTGGTGTTATCGGTACAGGCTTCCTTTGTGTTTTTTTTGATGATTACTGACTGATTAGTGCCCAGTTTTGTCCTACTTGGAAAATGGCCAAAGCATCATCCCTGACTTATTCTTGTGATGGTTATTTTATTTTATTTTTTTTAAATAAATCTGCCCTATGCTGACAATTCCTTGCCGGTTTTGAACCTCAATTACTCCCATGGCTTCAGACTTTGAAGATGTGTTCACCTATACTTTTTAACTCAGGCAACAAGTCTAGCAAGTATTGCAGTAACCTTGTTAAAACTGTACACAACCTCCTGAAGTACTTATTTTGTTTCTAACAGGACCATTTACAGATTCACAAACCATTTAGAAGCTCGGACTGCCAGCTGTCACTGACCTGGGTCATCTTGGCCAAGTCCAGGGAAGGCCTCGACTCCTTGCCCTCACCGGGCCTCCTGCGCTTCATGCCGATTTTTTTGTCGTTCAGGACGCAGGGCTGCGAGCGGCTTCGGGAGAGTCCCCCCCCTGGGGCCAGACGTCTGCCCAACTCCGGCATGGACTCCGGAGAGCAGGAGGCGGAGGTACATCGCGGCTCTGTGGGGATGATCAGCTCGTGGGACAGGGAGAGGGAGAGGACCTCGGGAGGCTCCTGGAGGCCGGCGAACGAGAAGCGGGAGAAGTCGAGAGCGGACGGCAGGCCGTTGGAGCGGGCAGGCAGGCTGAAACTGGAGCTCCGCTGCATGGTGGGCAGGCCCCCTGGCAGGCCGGCCGGGCTCCGCTGCGCGCTCCCTCCGCTGTGGCAACGTCGCTTCTCCACAGGCGTCCACACCCGCGAGCCTTGCGGCCGCCAGGCGGAGAGGGAATGGGAGCGGCACTGTCGCTTGCTAGGGGGCGCCGCCGAGGGTGAGGATGAGGCCTTGACGTCACTCAGGCTGAGGTCCCGGATCAGGTCAGTGATGGGAATGTTGGTTGGGTGTGACTCCCGGGCCCAGAAGGGGCTCCTTGGGCGAACCTCGGCCAGCGTACCCCACAGGCTCTCCAGATTGGGACTCCTCTCTTCCTGCTGGAGGCCACACCTTCGCCCCAGGTCCCGCCATCGATCGGCCTCTGTGACAAACAGGCACATGCAGTCGCCATTAGCCATGTCCACATGTTGGGGCACAAACATATAAATAAAACTGGTTATGTACAAGCATACAGCAATCTTAAAGAGAGGTCATTTGCAAACGTGTAATTTAAAACAAGCTAGCATCTGCTCAAATATTAAAAATATACACGCACACATTTCTTCTAGTCTAACACACATTTACAAAGCAGGAAGGAAATCTTTGTCCTAAAGTAAAAATAACAACTATAATTAAGAAAAACAAGCTAAAGAATGGCCTACTAATTAAAATCGGCAGCACATGAACTGCCTACTAAACGCAAATCAAGGGCAGTAAGACAACCACAAGTAATAGCAGCTCAAAGGCAAGGTAAATAAATCTACCTGCAATCTGGGTGGTCTGCCGCAGTATGCAACATCTCTGACAACCATAACCTTGACAACTGGGATCATGGCAACACCATCCAATCACTGCTCTGATGAAACTTCATGTGACTAAGCCATCAGCAGAAGCTCAGAACTGGGTTAATGTTAGAATTAGAGTTTAGGAATCAAACAGATCCCTGCAACCGACTCATTCTAAGTGGGTGTCACTTTGTGCTTTCTTATGATTTCCACAGAGCACAACTCAAAGGGCTGGAACCGGAATTCAGAAGTTGCAACACGAGAAATCAAACCACTTCTGCGAAAGTAACTTGCACTATGCACCAGAAGAGGGTCTGCTGCATTCCAAAAAATCAGATGTACACCACTGTGATATATTGATCAACAGTAGATCTGAGATGGTCAGATGGAAACAATGGATGAACACCATCCATGTTAGACTTTCATAAACAGTATTATTCCACATTACTGGCTCACACTTAATACTTGAGAGTCAAAAAAAACAAAACAAAAACATGCTGGAAGCCACTGATGGGCCCAATATGTTTGTCCTGCCAAGCAGAAAAGCAGATGTTTAAGGACCATCTGGCCTTGGGAAGAGTTTTCCAGAATAGTGAAGAACTAGCAGTGTCCTGGAAGGGTTACTAGCCTGAATAAATGTGTGAGATTAACCTGAAGCATCAGTGGGACCATCTGAACTATGAATTCATATTTTAAAAATCCCAACAATGCCCACAACGTGAGTTCGGACAGAACACTGAACTCCACACGCCACCTACCATTGTGGAGCTGGGCCCGAACAGCAGCCAGAGCAACGAAAAGCAAATTACTGACCCAACGCTACACAAAACGCTATTGATTTCTGATGAGTTTGCACGTGTCCATTGTTAGTCAAAGCCTGCATGCTTCTCAATTTTTTTTTTTTGTTTACTTCTACTGTGGCCATGTTGTTCTATAACCAAAGTTCATTGTTTCAAACAACTGAACAGCGTGTCCTTGATCTTGGAAGAGAAGATTTGGGAATCATATCAGCAGTAAGATATAATCGGGACCAAAATTCCACGGAGAAAGTAATAGAAAAACAAACAGGTTTTCTAAATCACATTTAGTACCCCTAAAGATCTTCAGGCCATTTACCTTTCTATAACAGTACGTTGACTGTACTCTGTGTAAGATATATAAAAGCTTGAAGCAGACAGGTCAATTATGGTAATCTCTGCATTCAATCAGCCACATGACGATAGTGCAATAACATTCTTTATTAATGTCCTGACTAATGATAGGGCTGTAAGTGTCAGGTGTGTTTGTCCTGGGTCAAACCTCCGAGAGCCAAAAGCTGGCGAAGGGGGCCGTGACCAGTCGACTATCTGCACTCTGAGCCACCTGTCAGCAGGACGCCAATTAGTGCGGCGGTTCAGCCACGGCGCAGTACCGGGGGACCAAACGTCCAGGTGCAAAGTGCGAACGGGTCACACGGAACGGCGGCTAGCAGAAGGCCAAGGGAAAAGCGCTGTAGCGACCGAAACTGTCGCAGCAGCCGTATAACCCCAGAGTGTCATCATAAACATAAATGCATTTCAAGCCACTCTTGTCACATTTAAGTACTGGCAGCCTTCGTAAATGTACCTCCTTCTGTGCTGAAGGTAGCCTGACCCTGAAAGGGGGGGGGGGGGGCACTTACCCACAGAGGCAAAGGAGAAAAGTGTTGTCCCTCTGTTCATAGTCTGTAAACAGAACAGAAAGGCTTAGAAAGCTAAGCCTCCTTATCGCCTTCGCTCATTACAGATGTTACTGTCCGTACTGTTTCCACACTTCTATGCAGATGATGCATACTATGCCGCAAAGGCATCTTACACCTTTGGAGTTGTAGCAGTAGGGTTACATTAAGAGGTTAGGTGTACGAGTAAGGGGCAAAACTCACTATCCAAAAGCAAGTACTGTGCTTCAAATAGAAACGTAGACCTGACAGTACTATAGGTCCTTGCTTAAGGGTGAGAACTCTTCAGCCACTCACTGGTACCCGCTGGGCTCTAATCCAATCCACAAGAGGTACTTCAGCTGCAACTGGCTCGGAACAGCCAAGTACGGCCGAGTCCTTTTACGCGGCTATGGAGAAACCTCACTCCATGCGACTGGGATTCCTTTTAGATTCATGACGGCTGGGTTTTGGCTTTGGTAAAACCATGAACCACTTTCAAAAATGTCAGACACAACTCATTTACTTTATAGTGTCCGACACGCCCTTTTAATAAAATCCTACTTAATACAGCACCAATAACCTGTCATGCTTATGACCAGCGTTGATAGGATTCTATTCATTAAAATCTGTTGCAAATTGTAGTTTACAGATCTGTTTTCCACATATTCAGAGGTACTTTATTACATAACATTTAACTGGCAAGAACCATTTTAAATTATGAGACAATTTTTAAAACTCAGAAGCAGGATGAAGACCGCTGTAGTGAATGCCAGCACACCCCATCACCACGAGTAACAAAAATGAGTCGAGTCATAGTAAAACTATGCTCACAAAAACTAAAAGAGTCAGTTATTGTAGGGAACTGAAAAGTGTTAGGGAGGAGTCTCAGATAATGCTGAATTTATCTCAGGCTTTGGTCTTACTGGTAACCAGGTTTCTGTTGAAACCTGCTAATCAAATGCAATATCTTACCAGCTCTGAGTGTGACTGCCTGGGTGTTACATCATCAACACCCTTCTTCTTTTCCAGTGTCTTAGAATAAATGATCACCATGGTAATGCACATCTTTGCCCAAATGCATTCCAGAGCAGGCAAAGGGCATCGGGTGCCATGTTTACTGCTGGGGCACGGGACGTGTAGGTCGGCTGGACGCGTGGCTGGCTGCCCATCTGCAGATCGCCCTCAGGCTCCCCTGGAATGCTCTTCACACCTCCTCCAAGCCCTGTGCAAACACAAAGACGTGTACCATCAGCTCACCGAGGGCCTTTGTCTTCCCACCCGAGAAACTCGCAGCCAAACTGGCAGGTTTGCAACAGGAGGGGGCGGGGGGAGTTGGTGCCAGGTCTGGGGTGTAGCCATCAGGCTACAGGTATCAGTCTGTGACCTTTTACGGCACTAGAGTGTAGAAACAAACAAGTCTGAAACGTCGCACCAGCTACCACAGCTAGTCACACATATTTCAAGAGGGGGCAAATAATTTGATTACACTCCAATTCCAAGATATTAATTTTCCATTAATAGTCATTTGGTTATCCTGGAGTATACAGCACAAAGCAAAGAAAGTCAAACTCAGATCACAAAATCGTCAAGCACGCTTGGAATAGCTATGACCTTGCGGTTATGCAAACATCTACCCTCCTCTAACTCTGGTGCCACAAGCTGTAAATCAGCTGATTCCGTCCAGCTTTTAATCTTCATATCTGCACCTTATGCAGCTTTTAATCTCAACTTTTGGTCGACGATACGGTCGTGGACCTCACCGTTCGTAAACGAGGCTCCCTTTTACCCCCCCGTGTCAGATGGGCAAATCCAAGTGAGAGAGAGAAGCATGGGAACACAAGGAAAGGAAGACAGGACCAGAAAAAAAAAAAAAAAAAAAAAAAAAAGGACAGGAAAAAAGTAGCAGGAGAAAAAAAACATAATAGCAGAGCAAGGCGGATCGAGAGAGAAAGAAACATAGAATAGGGGTAACCAAG
>JABFDZ020000066.1:9523442-9538849 GCA_019775955.2 Pollimyrus isidori | reverse complement strand
CTGACATGCCACCCTTGGCTGCATAGGACAGGATCCAGGTTGAAGGGATAGGGGATGGATTTACTGTATCTGCTTTATGCTCCAGGATATGCTTCCCATCACAGCGCAGCTTATTAGGTCAGTAGCTATTTAAAATTAATATGATAAAGAGTGTGGATTTTAAGTAGGTGGCTTATGCTGTTTGAAACAGCTAATTGTTTACTAATGATAAGAATGCAGTAGTGGGATAAACTCGCGAAACAGTTATACAACTTTCAGGCACTGACGTTTGATCTACACAATTAAATACTTATTTACTTACTACTCTTTTGTTCCCAGTTTTGAAGGCAAGAAGTCTTCGCCCAAGTCTTCATCTTCTTTTTCTTTTTCATCGGATCTAGCAGCATGGTGACAAGCCTGCGTGCTGAATTTCGAATCCATGCCGTCAGAAGATACGCCTTCCAGGAAGTCACAGGAAGTAGCATCATCAGCAAGGACACAGGGATCCCGTTAAATAAACATACAACAAAAAGTTGAATAAAAAATGATTATATCAGAGTGTCTTTACCTTCCGAGTACAACATTATTATGAAACACATGAGTCGCATAATAATGTACCTGATATATGCATACTGAACGTTAATAATTTTTTTCACGCCGCCTACATATCCCAGAATACTTTAAAAGCATACCGGATGCTCATGACGTAATGAGGTTTTAGACCGTAGGGGATTGTGGGGCAGGTGGGGAAGCTTCCATTATGGCGGCTTCCATTTCAGGTTATACTTTCAGTTCTGTGTGTTATCACAGTGCTAACAGCAACTCCGACCACGTAAGTATTCCAAGTCACTGATCGAAATTGAGAGGGATACGTTGAGTTATTTGGTTTGTTTGGTCATTTCGGTGCATTATGTGCAGGGTATCAAGTTTCTACAGTGTCATCTTCCTATGCTGCACCTCACAGTCACAGATTTGGCTAAATAACTGGGCTATCTCCTTAGTTAACTTGGTATCTGATAGTAATTTTGCGACTAATGTTTTGTGTCTTGCCGTATAGCTGGGTTTAGTCGACTATAGATTTGTGTTTCTGTGCCATTGTTCCAATATTAATTTATATCTATACAAAACCACATATAATATGTACAGAAAGTCGGTTGACCAAGGGGTCAAGCCTCTGAGCGCTGTGCCCTGCGAGACTATAATTAGTTTGGTCAGAAAGAGAAGCGTTTTGTTTTGCTTTAACGTTAACAGTAAAGGTCTATCCGTTTAGCTCGCTAATTAGTAAACATCAGACAATAATATGGTTATTTATTCTTCTGGTCGATATACTGGTATAAGTTTGTGAGTTTTTTTTTTAAAAATAATTTAAATTTAGGAATTTGTTGTTTTGTTGCATTTAGTTACATTCGCAAATACTGGTGTATATGTCGTCACAGAAGTTAGCAAGAATTATTTGCCAGTTTTAAGATGGTTGGTATCTTGACTCTTCTGCAGATTATGGTATGAAAGCAAATGTTTAGTTTCCAGAAAAAAACACTGAAGTTGCTTTGTTTAGCTCTTGTTTAGTTGTAAATGGAAAAAGCTTTGCCTCTACATGTTAAGGGGAATACTGTGTCCCCATTGTCTGAAACTGACAAGCTTCTAATGAGTTATGGGCAAACAGATGCCACTGATGATCTGTTATATTTCCCATATATGGAGATCTGACGGATATAATCTTTATCCGTATTTTTGCCATTCAGTCCTTTGTGCAAGAAGTTTAAAGTATGTTCAGTTAAATTCTTATTTTCTTTGTGGTATTTAATAAAATACAAAAGTAAACCATTGGATGAGATATTACACCACTGTAGACAAATCTTGTCTTTTTTTTCCTTTCAAGTGTATAATTACATTTATCTAACCAGGTTCCTGAAGACATTTTTGCTTGTATTATATATAGTGGAGCAGAATCTTGTTGTGGATCATTCTTGGATGTCAGTAGGTGTATCTCAGGATGTCTAGAATTGTAATTTGATAGGAAAAATATCAAGGTATAACTGTCTCCTTGGACTAAAAGTTAATTTCATTGTGTCACAGTGCTGCGTGAATGAATTCCCAGGACTTTGTCGCTCGACTGGATTCTTCTTAATTCCGGATGTTATACAATTAGTGTGGCAAAGGGCCACAGCTTTATTAGCTTGAAACTTTTTCCATTGGTCAACAAATGCATTACTGATATGTTCTCATTATCACCAATTAGTTCGGTGTTTAAAGTTTGCTCTGTGCGTTTCCGGTACTGATTTACTTGACAATTAAGTTGCCTGAATTTCTTAATTGTCAGCTTTATGTGTAATGTTTTAGTGCTGCTTTACTGAAATAACTCCTTAAATGCTTTAACAGTTTTTTCCCTTAGTCTGCAAACAGCGATAATCAGCGAAGTTTGGAAGCTTTGCCTTTCTCCTAAGGCAGTGGGGCTGTGCTCCCGTAAGGTCCCGGGTTACAGTTTTTATGTGTTTTGATTTATGACTCTATACTGAACCTCAGGAAATTCATCAAGTCCGGTAGTTGATGATGCCATAATGAAAGGCAGCTTGCTGATGATCTTTTTGACTTTGGGACCAATTTCTGTCATTTCACTGAACTATTTCGATTTATTGTTCTGTTGCAGTCACGCCTACGAGAAATGGTGTTCTTGCTGAGTGTTTTGTTAGAAATGAGTCATTCCTGTTTTTTCCTTTTCATGTAATGCTTTAGTAATAATGTTATAGTTATATTTTTCAGTGGATTTAAACTACAGACCAGATTTCAATGTGTTGCAATGTAACAGTTTAACAAGGATGTTATTTTCTGTAGGAAGGTTTTTTGCTGGGGGAAGTGAGACAAGAGGAATCGTTTAGCATAAGTGATGCTCAGATCAGCAACACTGAATTTCTCCAAGTAGTTGGTAAGATCTCTGTTCCTGCTTAATTTCATTAAGCAAGGTTTATTAATGGAAGTAAACATATATTTTTATTTATATGTGATGAAATGAATGTTAAGCAAAAGTGCAGCTTTCAGCTTTCCTCGTGTCTGCAAAACGAAAGGTGATTTTAGCCGCAGTTATGAACAGAATAAGGCAATACAACACAATAGCACAGTATGAAGACATAAAATTGTATATAAATATAAAATTGTGTGTATAAACATTATATAAATATGTATTTATGCATGTATGTGTATGTATAATATAATGCATATTTTGTATTTATGCGTATAATATTGTCTATATACGTTTATGCATGTATGTTTATAAAACAATGCATATTTATATTATATATATGTGTGTGTATGTATGTATGTATATATATATATATATATAAAAAATACACACACACACACTATCAAATAGTAGCCACACTTTAAGACCATGGGGTGGTCTACACAAAGTGACCAATGCTAGAATATGAAAACATAGACCATGAGGTTAGGTGGTTCCCTGTGAGGAGACATGACACAGTAATAACAAAAAATAATAATAATACAGATAATAATATTAACATACTATCGGTTTTGAAATTCAGTGTTTTCATGCATTCTGTAGAATTCTTCCTCATATATACTGTATATTTACAGAAATCCATAACCATGAACCTTGTGCACAACTATTTAGGTAAGATGCCTTTAAACATTTCCGTAGGTGTTTCACTTATTTGATCATTTCTATCAATGTCTTAAATTAAATTTCTGTTTTGTCTGTTTAGCAATATGCCCAGCTAAACTAACTGGAAAAAGCATACCAGGGCAAGGTTCAAGTGTTACAAAGTGAATGTTAATCAGTCTACCTCTTGTTTCAGCTTTTATGACTACGCAGGTAAAGTGAGTGAAGTGAACCTCAACAAAATTCTCAAAGATAGAAGAAAAGTAAGTTTTGCTGCTTTGATGCATTGACCTAGACAAAGACCCCATTCCCACAGCCTTGGATACAGCTATTTTAATATGAGCTTTGTTTTTTAGCTGATGCCTTTTTCCTAACTGATGTACACATTTGTACATGTTTATTCCTCTATATTTTACTGTAGAATTTCTGGTTAAATTCTATGCTCATGGCAACTACTAGTCTTTGTCTTTAATTCCCGTTTTTCTGCCATTTGTTGTTGTGGCGTGTTTTTCTTTTTAATAGTTTTAATAGTCTTTCTTGTTCGACAGGGTTGCCCTGTTTCCCCCCCCACAATTCAAAAACATGTTAAGGTGAATTTGAGTTACCATAGGTGTGAATGTGTAGGTGTCTGGCCTGTGTGTCCTGCGATGGTTTGGAGCCCCATCCTGGGTTAATCCCTGCCTTGCACCCTTAGCTTCGGGGGATTGGCTCTGGAGCCCTCGAAACCCTGCTTAGGATAAGCGAGGATGCATGGATGGATGGACATACTACAATGTAATATAGCTGTGCAGCAGACTTTTGTTGGCTCAAATGATGAGTTGTTAGAAAAAAAAACTATGTATGTTTTCTTCAGAATGTCATTGGCTGGTACCGGTTCAGAAGAAATACACAGCAACAGATGTCATTCAGGGAACAGATCATCCACAAGCAGTTGACACAGATCTTGGGTGTGCCCGACCTCGTCTTCCTCCTCTTCAGCTTCATCTCCACTGCCAACAACTCGACGCACGCGCTGGAGTATGTGCTCTTCAGGCCAAACAAACGGTATGGTCATGTCCATCTCAAGTTCGCTCATTCCGTTTCCTCTTTCTGCTCCAGTAACCATAATATTTGCACTCAACCCTAAACAGCGCGTATTGGTTTTGGTTTCTATAACTCCCTTGAAAGAAAATAGCCTGCCATGTTGATACAGATCTATTGAGTAATAATTAAAACTAACCAAAAATATCTATAATTCCTGTGTGGAATGTATATTAAGATGTTGAGGTTTTCTGCATCCGAAAAGCAGAAAAATGGTTGTAAGTGATAGTCCTCAAACATGGCCGTAGCACTGAATCAGTACTGGGATGACCCAGTCTCAACAAAGACTCTATACCGTAAGCTTCACTAAGCTGGTGTTTATGACTGAGCCGTCATTCGTAAAACCTTCTTGTATCCAAGGCTGATGGGCACAGACGTATAACCCAGTTTAAGGAGCCTAATAGCTAGATCTCTCAGTATTGAAAAAAACTTCATATGGTCCAAGGCATCATCTTTCAGCTGCTTTTCTCTTTCTCGCTGGGTCTAGCGAAAGACAAAGGTTGTGTTCCGCCCACAGTGTCTGTTGCTATGGGCAGACTGCTTATGGGATCATTAGGTCCAATGGTTTCTCTGCTTGGTTGTATAATAGCCAAGAAATATGATGTCATAGTGCAACACTGTTCCTTCCCGATGTTCTCATATTCCAGGATGTTAATACTTACATATACACTGCTTAACAAATCTAGACGTTTTTATGAATGTCAGTCTAAAGTCACATGAGTTCCATATACTTATGGGATGTTTTGGGGCAGAGCATAAGTAGTAGATTCATCCCAATTCCCTGAGCCTTTTTTCTCGAGGGACATTTCATCACGCACACACATGCTTAAAGCATGTGACTACATCCAGAGCTAAATTTAAGCTGTTCTACCGGCCAAAGGTCGTCTTCCACGTCCTTGGTGGTAATGTTTAGTCATATTGTACACACAATACAGGCTTTGCTGAATGTCTAATTTATTTTTGCCAGGAATTGTTGATATTACTGCCAAGACACTGGCTTCCTTGACTTTCTGTTTACCTGAGGGTGTGTGGCTTCAGCACAGGCTGATCATTTAACATGCATCGTGTCTGAAGAGGCGGGGATCTTAGGCGCCGCCTGTTTGTGCTCTTCATCCTGAAGGTACAATCAAAGGGTCTCCCTCAGCATCCCTAACCTTGGCAACACCAGCCAGCAGGAATACAAGGTATCGTCGGTACCCAACACATCGCTGAACTACGCCAAGGTGATCAAAGAACAGGGGTGAGTGATGGCTTTGGTAGCTAGCGAAGGTTACCTGCCTTTTGCTTGGGACACCAATGTGATTTACAGTTCACCTATAAAGGTGTGCAATGGGCCCTGTGCTGCCAAAATAAACAAATGTGTGGTGGCCAGATTCTATAAGCAGACAATTAAAATGCTAACATTGCGGAGAAGTATGTAGTCCCATGCACTTTGGTGTTCCGCTGTTAGCAGTCCGGTGAAGGTCTCTGTTTTGAAATATGCAAACAAACGTATATAAAACCATCTCAGTTGTAACATTTCATTTTCAAGCAGTTTTTACATGAGACAATTATTCAGAATCAAGTGTTTCTTTCAAACACTGTTCATGATGCGTTTTTTCATACATGCGTTATAACATCAAATTTACATAACTAGGAAGAAAATGGGGAATATAACATTAATTTGTTCTTTTATACTTGAGTCTCTCAACAGTTTTTTGTATGAAAATGGTCTAACTAGAGTGAAGTGTGATTTTTACATGAATCAAAAATGATTATATAATAACAAATTTGGCGTGAAAAATAATTTGAATCTTTACACGTTTAAACAGTATAGAATAGAAGATAGAAGCTCTTTCGGCATGTCGGATAGTTTTCACATATACCATCTTGCTTTCCACGAGAGTGTCACCAATGTCTATATATGAAGGTGAAAGCAAGTTTTCCAGTCAGCGAAAAGGGTCAACTTGTGTTCAGCACCACAGGAGCAGGTGTTCATGGTCATGAAATTCCAATCTGCAACTCTAAAGGCACGGTCGGGTGGGGGGGGATGGCAGAGCTGCTATCAAATTAGTGTGTGTGTGTGTGTGTGTGTGTGTGTGTGTGTGGTGTGTGTGTGTGTGTACAGTATATATGTGTATAATAAATCATTTTCCTTTCTGGACACAACCCTAAGAAGCCAAACTACTCTCTGCTAAATGGCTATAGAATACTGACAATTTGTCATCTGTCCAGTTATAATTACAATAATATTCCCATAAAGCATGATCTGGACATGTACCAAGTCACATATCAAAGTTCTGGATTACAAAGGAAATAGACAGTAATGTCGATTTAAGTTTTGTTAAACCCTTTAAGGAGCCAAGCTAGTGGCTGTCTAGTTCTGCTTATTGTTCTGATACAGTCTGTGAAATGCTGAGTTAAAGATTTTGATATGGATATCTGTTCCAGAGCTGAATTTTTTGACAAGGATGGAGTAATGAAGGATATCAGAACAATATTTCAGGTGTACAGTGCACTTCAAGAAAAGGTTCAGGTAAGCTTTGTCGTTGAAAGATACAGAAAATATTCAAAATCCTTTTCATATTTTTTTGTGACACTCATGCAAAGCCTATGCCAGACGTGTCATGAGAGTATTGGCATGTCAGCATCTTGTAGTAACTGTATAACCACATCTTCTGTAACTGTCATTCGAGTCTGCAGTGTTAGGGCACACATTGTTGTCTTTATTGGTCCTCTTATTGCTGTAGGCTGTCTGTGGGGAGGTTGAGCAGAGTGAACGTGTGAAAGAAAAAATCCAGGATGACGTGAACAGACTCAAACAGGAAATAGCACTCAGGAAACGCAAGAGTGCAGAGGAGGAAAGAAGTAAGTCGCCTGCTGGTGTTTTGTCACAGACGGTGCACTCTGGGGCCACCTTATTAGGTAAGGCTAGCTAGTACTGCGTAGAACCCATTTTGCCTCCAGAACCATTACGGGGATATCGCTTTAAGAAGCCTGCTCACTCCGGTATGACCTTGCTGGAGGGGGATACTTCTGAGATGTTGCAACAACTTGGTGCCAACAGTCGGGCTACATGCAAAATCGTGTAGATCGCACATCTTGGTCCTTCTACTGCTTAGCCAAATGCTAACTGAATCTCTGAGCCCTGTCTATGTACTGTGTGTGGTATGCATTCAGTTGCAACTATGCTCGTTTATTATTGGAGCTTTATGCTTTGAGGTGTACCTAATAAACTAGCTACTGTGTGCGTATTTTGGATGTTTATTAGAACTTTGTCAGTGTGATGAGACGGTATGTAGCACTATTGCTGTACAAGACTTGGCTAAAAGTTCAAATTAAACATGGGGACATTAAGGTCCCCGCAATATATCCTCAGATTTATAAATAGCCAAAGGTTTTCTGTTTTGTTTGGTTGCCTATGGTTTCAGGTTAGAATTGAATGGAGGGTCCCCTCAATGACAGGAATTTATGAACTTTGTGTGTGCTTGTGTACGCGTGTGCGTGCATGGTCACTAGATGTCCCCACTATGTGATGATTCCCTGTTATTTTGACCTTGTAGGGAATTTTTTCCAGTTCCCACGTAGGGAAACACAATTTGAAAAGAAAAAAAAATCAGTGAATGCAATCAAAAAAACTAAAATAGCCAAATGTTTCGTGTTTTGTTTAGTGACCTATGGCTAAAGGTAGGGTTGTCATTATTGGGATTAGGTCTGTGCTCATAGAAATGAATGGGGAGTGTCCTCAAAGATAAATGCCTAATCTGCCTTTGGCATTTGTGTGTGTCTGTTTTGAGTTTGCATGTTCTCCCTGCCTTGAGTGGCATTTCCCTGTGTAGTTTAGTTTCCTACTGCAGTCCAAAAACTTGTAACAAGGTGATTTTTTTTTTTTTTTTTTTTTGCCTCTGAGCTACCTAAATTGTCCACAGCTGGTCACACACAGACAAGAATCCAGTTTTGTATCTCTGCTTGTGGCTTCGTAAATTGCTTTTGTTTTACTTTGGCTAACTTTGATTTCTGTATAAAATTAGATTTTGTACGGGATAAGTAAGTGCTCGCAACAAGGAAAATAGATTCTTTTTTTAATTTTTTTTTTTTTTGCCACTTCTGTTTGCAGGACTCCAGGAATTAGAAGCTGCAGAAACTGTGGAGTCGAGCGCATCCGTGCTGGAAAATTCCGATTCCCCTGTGACGTCCAGGATTGGCTTTCGCAGCGCCACCTTGGAGCGGATGGGCCTGGAGAGACCGGGGAGCTCGGACGTGCCGCCGCTGTACTCGGATGTGGCGCTCGGCAGCAAGGCCAACGTGGTCTTCCTCCCCAGACCTCAGGCCGTGGGCTCGCCGGGCCATCCCCACCCTCTGAGCCTTCCGCTGGGCCATGGTTCCAGTTTGGACTCCTTGGACAGGCGGGCTGCTGGCCAGGAGGACGAGGAGGACGAAGACGAGGAGGAGGAGAGCAACGACTGCGAGAACCTAGAGAACGAGCTGTCCTTGTCACCCGGAGACGTCATGCTGCCGCCCAGCCTGGGCCGGCCGGCTTCCCTCAGGCCTGATGGCGACTCGCACAGCACGCCCAGCTCCTAGGCGCGAACACGGGGGAAGTGGCACGCTGCGCTGGGGAGCAGCGTATCCCGACCCACTGGGGGAATCTCGGCCTTGGCAGTAGAACATTTCGCCTGGATGGCTTTGCTGTGTTCTCATAGGTCGTATTATCGTTTCTGTTTCTTTGAATTATGCTAGAAAGTCCAGGCTGCCAGTTGTGACTCTCAGAAAAAGGCTTTTGGGGTAAGTGGCCCAGTTTTGCCTTGGTGAAGGTCTAAAAAAAAAATCCCTTTGAAATAAATCTCTTTCAGAGGAAAGTTTGTTTGGAGATCGATGGAGTAAACTTGCAGAGGGTGCTATGGTGGGTCGACTGGGTCTGGCCCCACCACTGAAATAGGCTAATACTCTGTATTAATGTCTGACACCTGCTACCAACAGAGCATCAAGTCGTACCATTACCTCTTGCACTATTTTGCCTTGTTTTATTGTTTATTTAAAGGGAATTAATTTTTTGAGGCCTTTAAAGAGTCAAATTGGTGGTTATCTAACATATGTATGTATGTAGATATGTATATACATATATATATTGCATTAGCTTGCACGTTTATCTTACACTTGACTAAGGACTGTCATTAGCATTTTATTCCTTTAACATTCATATACTGTAGTCTTATTAATCGTGGCTGCCTATTTCTCTAACAAAGTGCATTCGAATGGAGGTTTCACTGAGTTACAATAAGGGGTGCTTATTTTAATACTACAAAATGACATGGTTACCCTTTACCACGGCGCAATGTAAATTTATCAAATGACGGATATTTTCAGCCCTTTACTGTACTTCAGTTTTTTTCTGGATTCTTTATCGTGCTTGCCAGTCCTGTTTAGTTGTGCCAAAAACAGTAAGCTTTTATCTTTAGGTCCAGATAGGATTGTCCTTCGTGTAGTACTTGGGATATACAGAATCGAGCACTGTGTGGCTTGCTAATAGAAAACATTAGGCAGAAGTCTCTAACACATTGAGAGCAACGATTGAGAGCTAATGCTGAAAAGGAAATCGCTAAAACTGCTTGTATTATCACTAATATTAACTGCTTGTTTCTGCTACTGGGGTGAGACCTCTGTGTGAAAGGGAGACACTTTGTGGCACTCTGGGCTGGGCTGGAGTGAGTCCGGGGGGTTCAAGTATTGAACAATGTCCTAATACAATGAATAAACCCCATGGACTTCATTTGAGTCAGTGTTTGAGTGGAAACAGATGTGATGAGATCTTGTTAGAGTCATGGTGCCTTTCTATCACTAAATCCTCATATTGGGTGGTCAGACACCACGAAGAATTATTCATAATGGTGCTTGGCTAGAAGATTGCCTGGGATTTAGTGACGCAGAGCAGAAACTTGCAGGTCCTGGGTTCAAAGGACTGTGGACACAGGCCGCGCATGGAGTACCGAATCGTTTATTGATATTAACGCACACTGAAAGCTATAGAGAGAACAGGATCAGCTGCTGTCAACTTAAATTTAATAAGAATAGCCATTAGTCTAGGTGAACAGTGTGGTCAGAAGCTTCACTCTGTCTGTCATTTGTGAAAGGGAAAGGTTTCGCAACCCGAAGCTGGGGCTTTTTCTGCTTTAGAGTACGTCAGCATTCTAACATTTTAAATAATGGCGACCATCCGACTGCGTCTAAGGTCAACACTTTTAGATAGATCCAAGTTTGGTGGTGATAACGATAAACCTACTGTTCAAATGAGCAAGTTGTTTGTGAACAATGAATGTCTTTCCTACAGAAAAGCTGAAAATCAGAACGTGTATATGAAAAACACATTAAACAGTACTGTATTTAATAATTATTTTCTATCCCCGTCTCATTCAAAACTAAAATATTTTGCAGGAGTGCTGGAGTTCAGTACTTAAATCTGTGTGACACTCATACTTGTGTGTGTCGTAGAGGATCCACTTTATTTCCATGCACAAAGTCATGCTTTACTCACCCCTTGTCCTCGGATACCTGTATCAAAGTGAAGAAGTGGCATACTTAGATTACTTATGCAACTGGAACAAGTTACTTTGCAGATATATCACCTCAGTCTGGACTTGATATGTATGGCATAATAAAGTAACTGCGGATACTTGGCCTTTTTGTTTTACTGTGTGTACAAGATTGCATCATTTTGTTACTGCATAATGCTGCAATTATGGCACTGATTAGTTTGAACAAAATTAATTAATTATAGGCTACATCTGGATATTCTAAAGGACCTACTAAAGTACCTGAAAATTCCAAATAACGAATATGATTGAAAAATCATCGTTCATAATATATTGTGTGTCTGATAAACAGTAATACATATTAATAAAACTCATGTGTGTGTGTATATATATATAGAAATATATTTATACAAAAAAAAAATATATATATATATATGTGTGTATATATGTGTATAAATAAAAAGTACAGTGTTTACCTACAAGTAGGAGATGCTTACAAACAGGTCAAGTGTTCAGTATACCTATCTGCTCATTTGGGCAAGTTATTACCACGATTACTACTTGTGACTTCCAGATAAGGCGACGACACGGTTAGGGAAATACACTCGTCATATGAATTCCGCGCAGATGTAACGCGTAAAGTGTGGCTAATAATAAGATACAGGTTAGTTCAATCGCAGCCGGACACGCTATGAAGTAGCAGTTTACTACAGGCAAGCCCAGACGAGAGCGCTGGTTGGCCGATAAAATGCCGCATAGAAAAGCATCCAATCATGTTCGCTGGCTCATCCATGTGGCAACGCCACAGACACACCCCTTCACCAAGGGCCCTGTTGAAGGTTTATTTTGGCTTATTTGGCTTCCCGGTTGCTACCGTAGGTGGAATTTACTGGATCTGGATCACAATGGTTTAAAATCGGAATAGAGAGGCTATAAGGGGTGCCGTTTAGAGCATGAGTAGCTCCTTTATTTCTGCATTATAAATAATGGTAAATATGTAGCTGGCTGACTGCAGCACTTGGAGAGAAACAGGACGCGATCGGGATCGCATTTGGACAATCCGAAGAGGACGGTGGAAGGGCTGGCCAATCGGAAGATCGTGAGGCGCAGCCTGGGAAAGGAGGGTAAACACTACAAAATGTAAGGCCCTGCCTATATATCGAGAAGCGTCTGCAGAGCATGCAACTAATGCTATTAAGCCGCCATTTACAATTGAAATCTTTTCAATTGCGTCACGCTGCATTCAACCGAACAATCAACAAGCTGTCATTTACAGTACCAGCTGTTAGTTTGTCAGCGATCCTGTCAGGAGAATCTGTTAGCCTCATGATGTTGATTTGAGGTAAGCTTATAGACACTGAACAGAAGCAGACGAAGCCCTGTCTTGTACAGGACCCACCCGGTGGTATGTTGGATTTCAGCGGTATTCGTGAAAAGCTTCGTCCTCTGGGAAGTAAAATACACAGGAGATACTTCTGATAGCTCTGATTGGTACCAAAGTGCCTTCTAATTATGACCAGGTTAGTGGGTGTGTTTAAAATGACCATACGCATCCACATTGACAGGAGTTATTCTACCTGTTTATATGGGGTGGTGGGCGTTACTTCAATTTCTTACAACTTGTCTTAACTTTGAGGAAGTGGATAGCAAAAGATATTTCCGTTATTTTTGGTTACAAGTACGGTTTTGGCAATCTTGAAGAACTAAAGGAGTCTTACCTGGTAGCCATTATTGTTGTAATAATAATAATAATAATAATATTAATATTATTATTAATAATAATAATAATAATAAGCTGCATTAGTTATGTTTATAACAAGGTCAAAAAACTTCCCAATATAAATCATGTTTTTGTTTTGTGTCAGCAATAATTAAGAATGGTCTGCAGGATTGTTAAAAAATGAACAATTAATTATTCATATAATATTAATAATGAATTATTTTAACTCTAAAGGGCTGCTGTCGGACTCACTTGCCTTACTTAATGCCTAAATTGCTTTTAATTATAATGAGGTATGATTTCTTTGAGGTTTCTTTTTTTTGGGGAATTCCATGTTGACAGTTTGTGTCGGCAAGTTTGTGAGTCTGCCTCATAATGCTGAATACTCTGGGGATCATTTGGTTTGGGCTTTCTAGTCAAAGGCTTAGAGTTACACAAAAGCTATTTGGATTTATTTATTTCAGAATCGTGGTGCATAATTATGATTTAATATTCCTTTTTGGCAGATGCTTTACTAAACAACGCACATTCATATTTTATTCATATTTTTTTTCTGTCTCTCACTGTAGTCATTGTGCAAATAATAAAAAAAAAGTGATCAGTTAACAGGCTAGTGTAGTCGTTTATTTGTCTGCCAATATATAAACATGTTTTGCAGATTTGCTGCCTTATTTATAAGGTTCCTCCTTAATTTTTGCTGTATGGGATGTTTCTAGGTCTTGTAACGTCGGTATGGTGTTAAAGTGAAGTGGTTTATGAATACGCTTGTCTGTTTCTGCAGCTTTCTGCCCGAGCGCGCAGGGGGATTCGCCCGGCGATGACGGATCCGGGTGCGAAATGGGCTTGTGAGTACTGCACGTACGAGAACTGGCCGTCTGCGATCAAGTGCACAATGTGCCGAGCCGTGCGACCCGGCGGCGCCATCATCACCGAGGAGCCCTTCAAGAGCGGCTGGGCTCCAAAGCCCTGGCGAGGCTGGGGCCCCTCCGCCCCTGGCAGGGACACCGCCCTGCTAATATGCCCTGATCAGATTGCCGACGAAGCAGTTGCCAAATGGTCCTGCCACATCTGCACCTACTTGAACTGGCCGCGCGCCGTGAGGTGCACGCAGTGCCTCTGCCAGCGGTCCTGCCCTCCCGTCGAGGCGATCCAGACTCCCGGACCTGTGTCCCGGCCTCCGACATCTCCGCCGCCCCCCTTGACGGACTTCTGCGCGGCGAACAATGACCGCAACAAGCCCAGTCGTGAGCTGCGCTGCACGGCTTGTGGGTCCGGTGAACTGGGGACGTTAGGGCAGCCCAAGCGTGAGTGTGCCCTCGCCGCCGCCGACGAACGTGACCAGCAGCAGGGTTGCTGCGGCGGGGAGCAGAGGGGGCCTGGATCCCTGGATCCTGAGAGCCAGCCGGCGGTGACCGTGGACTTCCAGAGAATCGAGCTGGCAAGCGGCAGCGGCGGCAGCAAGGAGGGGAAGGAGGACGGCTTAAAAGAGCTGAAGCTGATTCAGAACAGGTTGAGGAAGACAGACTTGTTGTTTCTAAATGCCTGTGTAGGTGAGTAGCTCTGGGCTGGCTCCCTAACCATGACCACGCCGTTTGTCACACCGGGAAACACATTTCAATTGTAGAAGGTGTTGTGCATCAGTCAGCTGGAGTTCTGTGAGAAGGAAATCCATTGCTGATGATTGATCTTAGTTGCCTCACCAGATTTGACAAATTCAAGACAGACAATCTTTCCAAAATCGAAGAAGAGTTTTTTTTTTTTGTTTTTGTTTTGTTTGTTTTTGTAAAATGTGGTATTGAAGCCTTATGATGTTTTATGGCTGGAATACTTTTGAAAAAGCCATGTTCTAAGGAGTTAAGGAGTTTTGGTTGTGTAACTTTCAGTCTCTCTTTTAGTGTGTTTATACGATTACAGTGACTGATTTTAAATACTTCAAGATATCTGTGGTGTTTTCTCTCAGTAAATATCTGCATTTATGTCAAAATGTTGCAAAATTTTAATCCACGGTTTCCAAAGGCTCTAGCGAATGAGGGGTAATTTATTCAAGGAAGGTGGGTTGAAAAGGCAGGTAGAAAGGGGGGTTAGGTCAGCTGATGAGAAATTGGCTCCATTTGGAAGTGACTGTGTCCAGCTCTGAGTTCACTGGCAGTGTGTCAGTTCAGATTCATTTATTTGTATATAGTGTCTTTCAGCCAACGCAGTTTGCGCTAGTTTGTTACTTCACTTATGTAGAATAACACATGGAACTGGGGACAAAGGGGAGACAGACAGACAGACAGACAGACAGACAGACAGACAGACAGAAATGAAAGCCAGAAGACAACAGAGGAGAGGAACCAAAAAGCCTAAGTAGGGAGAAAAAAATATTCTGGGAGTCCAAGGTCAACTAGCTGGGGGGGGGGGGGCGCGCCCCCCCCCCACACACACGCAAAGGAAACAGATAAAAATAAGAAGAGGTAGAAGGAGTTAGAGTAACAGGTAGTGGGAGGGCAGGGGACGGGGG